>PVKZ01006630.1:0-32418 GCA_004027375.1 Macroglossus sobrinus | reverse complement strand
CACACGGCTGTTATGGGAGTTACGAGATAAAGTTGATGCAAGTGCTTTGTAAACTGTAAAGAGGTACTTATTTACCCTTATTATGATTGCCAATAGCTTCATAAACCCTTTCTCTATACCATCTGTCTGCTTGTGCGCATTTTATTAACACGTAATGTGTATCTATGGTCCCTCACATTTTTAAGGTTTACCACTCAGTCAATCCGTCAGTACGGATTGGACACCTGCTGGCAGCCATGGGCTGAGTGCAAGCACCAGCTATGGCTTCCGCCCTTGAGGCCCGCTAAGATGATTGGAGAAACCAAGCAGACACTGACCCATTTAGACCACTAGGCAGCCTATGCTTAAGCGTCTCCCTGCTACTTGTTTTAAACAATTAGAGAAAGGTAATTCTGGAGCTTAGTGGCTGACATACTCCAAGGGGTTCATTTTCATTTCAAATATTTTTAGGAGAGCCGGAGCCTGCGTCATTCCACTTCACCTTCCCGCTTCTTGGGAGTTGGAAGTAGACATCTGGGATATATTTGAGGCCAGTTCCATGTTCATTTTCTTGAGTGTTTCTTTAAAAATTTTCCAGAGGCCCAAAAGCAACGGGATATGTGCTGTTTTCTTGATTTAGGCCCATTGCCTCCCTCCTCACAGCAACCACCTTAGGCCTTTTGATTTGTCCTGTTCCAACAGCGATGCCTCGGGATGGAGCCTTTTGTCTTGTTCTGGTCCCATCAGCTTCAAGCCATTTTCCCCAACTCAGTTGTTTGGTGCTTGATGAGGTTTTTTTTTTTTTTTTTTTTTTTTTTGTCATTTAGTGACAGCTTTCAGCTCAGCTGAAATCCCCACTTATGTCCAGAAAGAAGCGTTATGTAAATTACAGAAAAGTTGGAACGTTTTCTGAATGGATGCTCAGAAAGGGAGGATGAGTGAGAGTATGTGTGTGTGTGTGTGTGTGTGTGTGTGTGTGTGTGTGCGTGTGCGCGCGCGCGCGTGTGTGAGTGTGTGTGTATGTGTGTTGCAATGGGGTGTTGAAAAGCAGAAGTGAGTTGGTTCTGTCTCCTCTTCCGGATTGTCGTTGTACTCCCTCCGTTTTCTTAAATCGGTTGTGCATTCGATGTCTGCTGCCAGGACCTTACACCCTAAGGGATTCACCGAGGAAACTTAAGAAAGATGAAGCTATTATGACAACGGTGATTTTAAACCTTCTGTTATTTTGGTAAATAACATCAACAACAACTCAAGGAGAAGTAAGCAACCTGCAGCCCATTTACAGGAGTCTACTCTTTGGCAGGGACAGTTAAGTCTCATATGTCCCTTTGCAATCCTCCTCTGGTCTCTCTCTCTCTCCCAGCATATATCACTTGACAGGGGAAGGGCACAGCGTTATCCGAGAGAGAGCCAGCTGGCACCACCCAGTATGCGCATGTCTACCTTACCATGTCTCCCATGGTTCTCTTCTCAAGAGTTTTTTGCTTCTTCTAACACTCACCTCTGATGCATCATCCCTGGAGAAGTTGGGTACCTCCAAAGATCTTGGCATCAAAGTGCATGCTGGGTATTCCCTCACGCCTTGGCCATCACAGAGCTACCATCTCAGGTCGCTGCCCAGTCACCTGATCGTCAGAGCTGATCACATGAGGTATGCCAGTTTTGCACCCTGCCTTTTTTTTTTTTACTTAATGCCATTTAAAAAATATATATTTTTTTCATTTAGCATCATTAAAAATGCTATCAAACATCATTTTTAACGGTCGTATGATCTTCCATCATCTGGTTACATCATAAGCCCTATTGTACGATTTGCTTCCTTTTGTAATTATAAGCTAGTGATGATCATCTCTGTGGATACACCACTGCCTGTGCTGTCTGATTATTTCATTCGGGTGGATTGCTAGAAGTGCAGTCCCTGGGACAAAGGGTAGGAATCTCTCACAGACCTTGAATCATGTCGCCACACTGCTTTTCCGAAGCATGGAACAATTTCTAAGTGAGACAGTCCCGGCACAGAGCAGAGTCTGCTCGCTCTAGAAGACTTTGGGTCAGAATTTCATGATTTGGAAATCACACTGATCTTAGGCACCTGCCCCCCATCTCTCTGTGTTTATTTACCTTCTCTTCTTCTGCAGTAATTTCAGGACTAGCACTGGGAAAATTCCAAACTGGCGCTCAGAGCCAACAGCAAAGGGAGTTGTGTCTATGCTTGGGGCAGAGCTGCCAAGGAGAGGGCAGTGTCCTGCCAGGGATCTGGCTTCCTGCATGGCACAGGAGACCAAGCGAGATGCCTCGAGGGAAAGGTGACACATGGGGACAGAGTAGAGATTTGACCTGGAGTGACACCTTGGAGATCCGGGTTTTGTACTGTAAGGAGAGTGAGATTTCCTGGTGTTTGTGGCAATAGCACACATGCTCTCATTGATTGACTTCATCGTGAAGAGGCACTAATCATTTTTGTCCATTTTATAAATCGGGGGGGGGGGGTCTTTTTTGTTTGGAAAAGCGTTCCTCCGAGGACCAACCTTTTCTGATTCTACAGGCAGACTTTATGACCCCATTTGATAGATGCATACATTGAAGCATTTGTAGGTAAAGTCATACAGAGTGGGTTTTGCAATTAGTAGTTAACTGATCTTGGGCAAATTAGTTCATTTCCCCAAGCCTCGATTTTTACATTTCTAAAATGGGAGTCATTACTGCAGTGCTTATGGGGGGTAGAAACCAAATTCAAACTTCTCCTTTACTCAAGACCAGGCTTTGGGAAGAAGCATCTAATCCACATTTGCCAAATGCTGGCTTCCGCCTTCTCTCCTATGCCGGCCTCACACGTGACAAGCTTCAGTTTCATGTACCCTGGTCAGTTTAGTCATGGAAGGGGATAAAAGAAGTGAGCACATTTGGAGCACACCTAATGGGTCTTTGAACCCATCAGAACAGGCTTCATTCCAGTGATTTTTCTGTAATAACAATATTCCTTTTATGGCTGGGGGAAAATTTTCTCCCTCCCCTTAAGGATCGAAAATCCTACTATTCCTTGTACTTCTTCCTTAAATTGACCCTAATCTGCTATGGACGTTTGGAGCCCCCCTTTACCAATATGCACCTGTGACAACTGTAAAATGAGGTGACATGAAAGGTCCTCCCAGCTCTGCAGTGTTTTAAATTCTACAAAGATTTGGGGATAAAAATCCTTGAAGTACATGTTTCTTTTCTGCAGGAAAAAAATATATATATAGTTATTTTAAGTTGGCCACTTGGGGTCGCTAGTGATCTAAGAGACTGGCTGGTGGAGAACTAAAAGGTGTTGGTTGGTGCTACAGCTAACGGATTCTGGGAGGTCGTTTATGAAATTTTCTTTTTGTTTCTCCCTTTAACGTATTCACCCAAAGGTTGATTCCATCATTAATGTGGAGTGGACCATAAGCACGTGTCAGAGACAGTGCTCAGAGCTGGAGTCAGGCCACAGCACCCCAAAGCTCACCCCCAAAAGACAAGAAAAAGACAGAAACAATAATCCCGGCATGCAGCTGCCTCTCCTTTTGGACTGTGACTAAAGTTGCTGCACATCGTGGCTTTGCAATTCCTTGACTTGAAAAGTAGATCCTGCAAAGTGAAACTGCCTAGCACAAAACATCGGACCTTCGATGATGGAGTAAAACCTTTGTCTGGAAGAATCCGGAGTCGTCAGAGGCAGAAACATGGACACATTCCCACCGAAGAGCTGACGAGTGTCTCTCTTGGCCGTTTTCCTGGTCGACGTTGCCAGTGGCTGAGGTAGCAGAGGGAGAGGCTTGGAGGTCCCCGTAGATATCAGGGAGGGCTCATTGAACAAGAAATAAGTAAAATAAAACGAAAATCTGAAAAAAAGCTCAGTTGTCTGCCCACCCCAGGGCTGAGTCCCAGCAGCATGCTCAGCACAGGCCAAACTCCTCTGCAAAAAGCTGGTTGAACCTCGCCCTCTGGGCACAAGGAAAAACATCTATCCTGCCAGGACCGCTATATAAACATTCTTTTCCTACAGGATGCTGTGGCTTGGAGTCCACAGAGTGCAGGGAAAGTGTCCTCATGGAGACAGATTTCAAACTCCTACTGTCTTTTTTTTTCAGATCATAAATTACTGTTAATTCTGTTTACACTCTCCCCCTTTTGTCCCTTCATAGTTTCGGAAACAGCCATTGATGACAAAATTGAGCCTGGAAAGGGTGTAAGGGAGCCCCGCTCCTCTGGCTGAGAAGCAGCCAAGTGTTTCCTCATCCTGCACTTTCCTGAAACCAAAGTTAAATATTTATGTGCCACAGGTGCCCTTCCTTGCCTCCGGCAATGGCCTTTGGTTGTTTTGCTGTGAGGGAGCAGTGCTCCAGCCTAGATGTCTATGTAACTGGAAAGGGAAGGGTTTGTTTGTTTGTTTGTTTGTTTGTTTGCTTTCCTCCCCTCAACCAAATCCAGGAGGGTACACAAGCCTCCTTCGTGAGCTGTGGGGCCTGGGGACAAAGCTGCTCAGTAGGCCCCCGGATCTGAGTGGGTTCCCCTTGCTCAGGCATCGTAGTATTCATAGTCACTAGGTTGCTAGAAAATACATGATTTATTTCCTATATGGTGTTGGAAGAGAGCTCTATGGATATCCCAGACCCACCAGAAAGATGAACAAGTGGGATCTAGAAAAAAAAATTAAACCTAAAACATCACTGGAAGCAAAAATGACCAAACCGAAGCTCTCCTACTCTGGGTATATCAGGAGAAAGGTTTTTTGTTGTTGTTGTTGTTTTTGTTTTTGTTTGTTTGTTTGGAAAAGATGGCACTGCTGGGGAAAATAGAACACAACCGGAAAAGAGGAAAACCAAATATGAGACAGATTGACTCTGTAAAAAGAGCCATAGGCGGGAGTCTGCAGAAGCTGAGCAGGGCTGCTGAGCACAGGGCATGGTGGATGCCACTGATCCATAGGGTCACCAGGAGTCAAGGCCAACTCAACGGCATACAACACACACGAACCACTTATTTAGCTGTTGACTTAATCTCTTAGCGCCTCAGTATCCTCATCTATACAATAAAGGTAATTATAATATTTTTCTCAGAGGGATGTTGGGAGGATTAAGTAATATATAAGAATTAATTGAGACCTGGTGAGGTCTGGTGAGACTTCAGTCAATGCCGGTTCTTTTTTCCCCCTTGACCTTTGCTGTCCAAGATGGCAGCCGTCAGCCACAGGTGGCTATGGAATATTTAAATATGGCTGCTTGCAACTGAGAAGTGCTGTAAGTCTAAAATACACATAGAATTTCACAGAAAAGTTAATTTTAATAGTTTCTTATACTGACTACATGTTGAAATAAGCCTTTGCACGTATTGAGTTGAATAAATTACCTTTAAAATTGAATTTCACTTGTTTTCTTTTAAAAAATGGCTATTAGAACATTTAAAATTATACATGTGGCTTGTATTTGTGGCTGACAGTGTGTTTCCATCAGATAACCCCGCCCTGGTCCCCAATTCCACCATCTCTATTCAAATTCTTTTCTTATTTTAAGGCCTAGCTCAAGCTTCGCTGTCTTCATGAGCCCTTTTGATCCATCTCTTCCTTCTCTGAAATCTGGAGGTTTTCTCACTGGAGAAAGTCACATAACATATGTTTATAAACTGAATTTGAGCAGAAAAAGCATGTGAAGTGTTGAGCCCGGTGCCTGGCACATTATAAAAACATAGATATTATGATTTGTATTTTCCTTATTATTATCACTGGAGTATGTAGTTCAGCACTGGTTACATGCTACCTTGGATCCTTCTGAAATTCTTATGTTTAGTCTTGCTGAATCTGTTATCTTAGAGGATAGAGAGATTTCAGCATCTATTTCTCCTGGGTCTGTCCTTAACCCACAGGGCAGTGCTAAGCATCACTCACAGATGTAGGCAGTGCCTGCTGACCAACCGACTTGGCATCTTAGAGTCCTCTGCCATGCTTTCCTTCATTCTGCAGATACCTGCTCTTCCTGGAATGCTTTCTCTACCGTGCCTTCTTCACTGAGCTAAGTAACCCTTTAGCATCCTGAGAAAAGATAATAGCGGTCAACACAGGTGGCACTCAGGATGTGCTCGCCGTGTTCTAGACAGTTTATATATATATTAACTGGTTCAATCCTCACAGCTATTCGGTAAGGTGAGTATTATTGCATCTCTCATTTTACAGGTGAGGAAACTGAGGCACAGAGAGATTAAGTACTGTACAAAGAGCACAGCTAGGAAGAGGTGGTTGTCTATCCAAGTTTCAGAACTCTTCCCTTCCCCAACCCCAAGGGCGACAACTGGGGAGCTCTTGGGAAGGCAATAGATGAGCTGGTGTGCGGCCCTCAGACAAAGAGAGGGTCTCCTGGAGGGGATTTTGATGCAACTCAGGAGCCTTAGAGACAGGACTCGCAGCTACCCCGACCGTATGCACTGGGTGCAGTAGAAAATTTTATTGAGATCTGAACTCAGCACTCCTCTACCCTGGTCATTTTGGACTACCTCCCCCAACCCCGCCTGCAAAAAAAAGGAAATGAGTGAGAAAGAGAATGGAATTTCCTTCCCTTTCCCTGCAGAAGGAAGATCTCAAAGCACCCAGATTAAACCAAAACAAGTGAGTTCATTACATTTTCTTTAACCTGTATTTACACGTGCTGCATTCTGAATTTAAGCAACTGCAGTCTCCAAAGACCCCTTTGTTATGGGAGGAATCCGGATTCAAGATGACAATGGATTTGTGGGGCTTCAGTCAGAGGAAACGAACCTGGATACTGCCATCCTATTTGTTAAAAAAATTACAATCTGATTCCTGTTTCTATTTGCCGTTAGGCAAAATAAATGCATAATTAAGAACTTCACCTTTGACAGTTTAGCTCGCCTGCATTTTTTCTTTTAACACAACTAGGAAATTTCCATGTTCATATTGTGATACCAAGATACCTCACTACATTGAGTCAACCAGTAGGTTTTTGAAAATAAGCATAGCAAACCATATAAGCAATAAGAAAATCCACTTTTAGGGTTTTAGATTCATGCCGTTTAATTGTTCGTCTATTTCCACGAGGAGGTGAGACTGGTCCTATGTCACCGGGGGGAACTATATCCTGCTGTTTTTTTTCCCATCCTCATTTACAATGATTATGTTATCAGGCTAGCCAGGCAAAAGGGTGGAGCAACTATAATTTCAAAGCAGGATTAGGTTGAAATAACGAGGTCACCAAGTTGTGGTTACCAAGGCAACATCACATCTAAGAATATGGGATGCTTCTAGGAGATGAGGCAAAGCCTGGAGCCTTTTTTACCCTTTTGCACAAAAATCACTCACTTCCTAGATAAAAATTGCTTATTAATTGCTTTTAAATACATTTACTCTTTATTTTTAAGAATCAGTTTTTAAAATATTACCTTGATTTAGAGTTTTTATTTTTATTTTTTGTTAACCAGTAATAAATATCAGAATAATTGATTGGACCATTGTATTTTTTTTTCTCCCTTTTGGGAGTTATCTTTACTTTCTTCTTCTTTCAGTGTTTTTCTTTATTCCTTCTTTCCTTCTTTCTCTCTCCCTCCCTCTCTCCATTCCTTCCTTTTTTAATATTGCAGGGAAAAGACCTGAACCAAAAAGTGATCATTGAAAGTCAGGTGCCCTGGTCAGATTTTGGGGCTATAAAATTGTGATAGGTAATCAAAGTTGAATACACCCAGAATACTCATTCTGCCACCCCTGTACCCCATCCCCACCAAAAAAAAATACTGAGCTCAAGAGATAATAAATAACCTTGTTCTTCATAGCCATTTCTTAAAATTTCAGTCCACCTTTAAAATTGTGGACTTTGGAGGCAAAACAGAGAAGAGGGAGAAGATCCAGCTATCGGTTTCTGATCGATATCAGCTATCAATCCAAACAATTCCCACCAATTAACCTCTTTTTCCTCTGGATTCATTTCTGTCCTCCGATTTTCAGATAATGGCTTCAAGTTGCTTCACCTGATAAAAAGCAGGCTTATTTTAATACAAACTCTTTGTGAAGTGTGGATTTTACTTAGGTGGGTTTTTTTGTTGTTTGTTTGTTTGTTTGTTTTTTTAAGGGAACATTTCCGACCCAGTGTTGAATCACTGGACCCAGTGCGGTGTGATAGGAACCATGAGGTTTCTTTGCGTTACTACACGAGCGAGTGCTCTTTAGGACATGTTAGCTGGTCACCTTTGGCCCTGCCTCTGCATAGGGAAAATGAAGTGTGCTTGCAAAACAGGTTCGTGTGAGCGAGTGAGCGCTGGTTTCCACCTCCCCTGGATCCATGCCCAGGGGTTCTCGCTGCCTTCTTCAAGTCTTTGATTTCGAGCGTGGGTGATGGAAAGCACGCATTACAGAGTCTGCCAGATGCGAGTTTGAAGCGTGTGACGGTGCCTGGACAGAGTTGCTTCTCTTTCTTCACAAGGCCATGTGAGGACTGAGTGAGGTTATTATGGGAATGGCTTTTAGCTCAAAGTCTGATGCGCTGTAGGACCTCAAAATAAATCACGTTTCAAAAAGAATAAAGAAGTAAATGAAGTTCATGTCGATGCTCCCAGTCTTGCTCCCTCCCTATCTTTACCTTTATTATCTTCAGAATGGTTTACCTAAAATATAAATCAGACTATGTCATTTCTCTACTGCGCTGGGTTGAACAGTGTCCTCCCAGAATTCAGCTCCACGTGGGGTCCATGAATATGACTTTATTGGAAACAGAGTCTTTGCAGATGAAATTTGGTCAAGATCAAGTCATATTGGATCAGGGTGGGCCTTAAATGAAATATGACCACTGTCATTACAAGAAGAGGGACTTTTGGACAGAGAGACACAGATACACAGAGAGGACAAGGCCATGTGACGACAGAAGCAGGGATTGGAGTGACGTATCTAGAAGTCAATGAATGTTGAAGAAGGTTGACAGTCACCAGAAGTTAGGAAGAGGGTAGGAAGGCTGCTCTTCTAGAGTGTTCAGAAGGAGCACGGCCATGTGGACACCTGGGTTCCGACTTCTGGCCTCCAGAATTATGAGAAAATAAACTTCTGTTGTTTTAAGTGGCCCAGTTTGAGGTGATCTGTACGGAAGCTCTAGGAAACTAATATGTCTGCTTAAAACTGTTGCTGTTGGTTCTCCTCATCATGAGAGTGAGGTCCAGGATTCTTAACTTTGCTCAAGTCCCCGAGATCTCCCCGGGGGTCTCCCTAGCCTCATCGCTCCCCATCCTTTCCTCTGAACTTCACGTCTTTCAATTTCTTGATGCAGAGCTCTCTCTTCCTCAGAGGCATCTCATCTTGGAGAGCATCTTCCCATCTCTGCTTAGCCTTTCTCTCCCTGGTCACCTGGTGAGCTCCCGACAGGTATCCGCTTGAACATCCCTTTGACAGAGGTCTTACCTGAGACATAGACTGTGAAAACCCCTCCGAATGCTCCCACAACACTTAACCAACGTTTCTCCAATTACCTAGACTGAAGGTTGTCTTTTCTGCTAGACTGTAAGCAAGCTGCGGCCAGGACCCATCTCTGTTCTTGCTTACTGCTGTGTTTCTCTGTTCTGGCACAGGGCCTGGCATCACGCAGGCCCACGGTTAGTATGAACTGAACGGTTCAGTGAATGAATGGCTGAGTAGATGACTGTTTGACGTGTGGTTAAAACTCTTATAAGATTTAGTGAGATGTTGAAATGCTGCTGATAGTAGCAAGTTTGCAACTTGATTGATTACCACTGACCGAAATTGATAGGGATTTTGATTGGTTTCATGAAATGTAGACCCAGTGTTGCTCCTCTCCCATTTTATTGTCTAATTTTAACTAAAAAGTAATATATGCTCATGGTAAAAATTAGAACATTTCAATAAAAAGTAACTTTTTCTTCCATCCTAGAATCAAGTCCCCTCCAGTAGAAATAGTCTAAGCACACAAAACACATATTCTATACAATGTTCTACAGTTTGTTTTATTCACTTAAAATGCAGCTTAGAATTTGTTTCATTTTGGCACATGTAGTTATATCTTATTCTTCATCAGCTGCAATTTATTTAATTTAACTAGTTCCCTAATGTTGGAGATTTACATGGTTTCCGGCCCTCTGATATTAAAAATGATGCTGCAATGAACATTCTCAAATATGAATCTTTGTGAGTGTAACTGTAGGGTAAGTTGTTAAAGGTCACATTGTTATCCCTGAAACATTATATGGTCAGACTCTAATCCAGCCACAGATATATTAGGCCAAGTGATCAACTGCAAAAAAAAAAAAAAAAAAAAATTGATTAAAAAACATTTAATGTATTGATAAAGTATAAATAGGGGTAATATGGCTATTTAGTGGATTAGTACAGGTTACATTTATTTATTTTTGTCTTAAAGCTGCCTTTTTCTTTTTCTAACTTGGGTCAACAGAGTCCAAAAAAATGGTTCCTTGATAAATACTGAAATTATCTTAGTTTTTTTTTTTTTTTGTGTGTGTGTTTTTTTTTTTTTGCTTTTACCAACCATATTGGCTAGAGTTTTAAAGAGGAGGATCAACTTGGTAAAAAGAAAACAGTACTGGCTCAAAAGAATACTGCGTTTAAAAAACGAAATACAAGCAAAATCTTACTTGAATTCTAGAATGATTTAGGTAATCATTATGAGTTTATTATGCTAGTCAGAAGTATGTGTGTTAAGAACCTTTAAAAAACAAGACTTTAACAGAATTGGAAAATTCTCACAACCAAGATTCTTGTTAAAATATACGATTTAGAAGGCCTGAGAGATATTTTTAAGTCAGGGGATGAAAGACTTATGATCTAAGAAATCAGGACATACTGTAGCTTTTTTAGAGAAAGGGGAGGAAAAGTCTGAATTAAGAATGGCTAGTTTTATGCATCAGGAATACTAGGAACTTAATTCAATAGTTATTTACTAAGGACTTTTGGCATGTGTAGTTTTAAAGTGTCTAAGAACTGAAAATTTTAATGCAAGCATTTCTAAAGACAACATTGCTTTATTCTTTAGGATTTCTCACTGGAAAAAAAAACTGGGACTATAAATTGCTAGAAATCAGTTTATATTAAAAGTGCATTCAACCTTTATCCAGTAATTCCAATTATCTATCTATCTATCTATCTATCTATCTATCTATCTATCTAATCATCTATTGAGAGAGAAAGAAGGAGAACATATGCCAAGTTTTGTTTTGTTTTTTTTTGTTTGTGTGTATGTTTTTTTTGTTTTTTTGTTTTTTTGTTTTTTGGGTTTTTTTTTTTTGCAATGCAGCCATGAGCCTCCATCTTGCTCTGGCCCTTGAAGTCAGGGTAAAACTGGGAGATGTTCTGTCTGACTCCTGCTTCCTATTTCTGTTCATGCAGTTTCTCTTCTTAATGTTAATCCAGACATGAAATCTAGTCCTTTTAGCAATTCTAGGGAACTCCCCCACCCCCAATACAAATATGGCAAACACCAGATGTTTGAATAATGTTTTGTTTTTGTACCTCTCTGTATATTTTTCCATAATAGTAAACTTGTGAAGACAATCTAAATGGTCACAAATAGAAGAATGGCTGGATAAATTATAATCATACCCTATAGTGACTATTATACTGTTTTAAAATTATGTTTATAAAGATATTTGTTCATTCATTCATTCATTCAGTAAATATTTACTGAGGGCCTGTTATGACTGGAGAGTTGTGTTAGGTATTAGTAGTATAGTAGATTGATCAAAAGAGGCAACATCTCTGTCGTAATCTAACAAGAAGGATAGATATGAAATTAGTAGTTTTATTCTAACTAATGAAGTAAAGTCATGACAAGTGCTATACACCATCAGGACCAGGTGCCAGAAAGTTGCAAATGAAGAAACCAGAACTGATCCGAAGGAAGTGAACTTTGCAGGTTGTACCTGCAGCCCTGTTATCTAGGCAAGTGAGGAGTAAAAGTATTGGTGGTAGAGTTCCAGGCAGAGGGAACAGCATGTGTGAAGGCCCTGGGGTGGAAAGAAACAGGCTGATTTTGAAGAACAGAAAGAGGGTCAATGAGGCTGGAAGATGGAGAGCAAAGCAAAGATGATGCAAGATTATTGCAGGTGGTGAGAATTTTTGAAGGTTTGCCAGTTTAGGTAAGCCAGACACCTGGAGTCATCCTCGCCACACACCCCTCTTCCCCAGTGTCCAATCTATCACCAACTCTTATCAATTCTACTTCCTAAATACATCTCAAAGGCATCACTTTCCTCCTTCTCCATTGTTTATGTGGAAATTTCGCTGGTACTAACAATAATAGAGTCTGTAGATTAGCATTGACCGAATTTTGAGTACTTACTGTAGCAACAACAAAGCAACAACAGCACAGCTCATATTTTGGTAGCCATCTGAGATACTCAACTGAGAGCTGCTTCTCAATCATTGTGGGCACGTGGCAGGATTGTACTTCTTTATCATGTGGTTGGATGAGGCCACGGGACTACTGTGGACTACTAGAATTGAGTGGAGGTGTGTCATGGCACTTATATTTTAGAATAGCTAATTACTGCTGCAAGACTTTTTGGGCTCCCTGTCCTTCTGGCATGGCAACCAGCAACATTCAAGATGATGTCTACTGTCAGCCCGAGTCCCTGAGTCCCTCGATGAGCAGAAATCCCTTACCGTTCCATTCAGTATGTAGCATGAAGAAGAAACAAATCCTAATTGTCTTAAACCACTGAAACACTGAGGTTATTTGTTAACATAGCACATCCTACCTATCCCGACACAAATGTTTGTTGAACTCTTGCTGTATCCTAGGAACCTAGAAAGTGTTTCGCATTTGTTGTCCCATTTAATTTTCATACCAGTGAAGTAGATATTGTTATTGTCTTCATCTTTAGCTGAGGAAACCGAGACATAGAGTAAGGCATTTGTCCAAGACAGCATGCTGAAACGCAAGCCCAGGAAGTCTGGCTCAACTAAGCTGCCACTTCACAATGGATGTTGTGCAAGGTCTTTAGAGTTGAAAAAAGAAGGATGAAATGCAGCTCTCACCTTTGCAAAAAGTCCCCATTTATTTGGGAAAAACAGGCCCGTATTTGCAAAAACTTAACTGACAAAATTAGGCACAAGATCTCGTACAAACACCAAAGGAAAGGCGCTGTCAACGTGCCCTGTGACAGCAGGAATCGGAGGAGAGAGGGATAACCGAGCGCTTTGGGAAGAGGGGAAAGCTTCTATGGGGGAACAGAGCTCTGCCATAAAGGAAAACAGGAGTTGGCTGTGGATTTGAATAGGCAACAATTTTAGTTGAGATACTCTAGAAAGATACGTTCCAAGAGAAGATAGTCTATTTTTTTACTCTCTCTCAGTCTTTGTCAAACTTTCTAAATATTGCAGGAACTTAAATAAGGCGTAAGAATCCACTACAGATAAAACTTCCTGACCAGATGGGTGTTCCCCATTCTTCGTTGTGCAACAAAGCTCAACTTCTCTTTGGCATCTCACACTCGGTCTGTCCGAACCTGATTCTTCTTGATTAATGATGTCAATTTCCACCCAACCATTCAAGATTAAAATCTCGACATCTTCTATTTTTTTTTTGTTTGGTTCTCCTATTTAATTGCCAATATGTTCTACAATTCTAAGTCAGAAATATCTTTCTAATTACTCCTGTTTATTCCCGCTGCTGCTGTTTCAGATGAAGGCAGCATCATCTCCTACTTGGACAATTATGAAAGCTTCCACGAATAGTTGTCTCCCCTTTCTCTTATCCTCCACACGACACCCCCACGATCCAATCTCACTTTATTGCTCCCCTGGTTTAAAATTTCCATTGGCTTTCCACTTCACCCTCGGGATAAATCTATGCTCTGTAACAGGTAAATAAGGCCTTGAGCTCCTGTCTTCCTCTAGCTTTCTGATTTCATCGTCTACGTACTTTTCAGAGACATGGACCACATACTGTGCCCCTGGCTCTCTGAATGCCTTTGCAAGGCTGTTTCTTTATGTCAGAATGCCTTTCCTCAGCTTCTCCAACTGACCGGGTCCTGCTTGTCATTTATAACCCAAGTCAAATAACACCTTTTCACGGAGATGTCTTTGACTTCTGTATGGGGGTTGTAGATCCCTTTTGTGTCACATAGTGTAACATTTATCTGAGTTTAACACTTAACCCAGTATTTTTTATTATTTGCTTCCAGATTTTCCTTCCCATATGACATCTTCTTGTTCTTTTAGAAAGGCACTTATCGCAGTGTGTTCATGTTGGTCCTAAATATTACTCCTCATTGCCATTATTAGTGAGAAATTAGGTGGGAAGAAGAAAGATACCCACCCCATGGATTTCTCTTAAGTCTTTCTAGTCACTGGCAAGATTTCAGGAGCATGGGCAGAGGGAATTCAGTACTTAAATGCTTTTCTCAGCTCTCAGTAGCAGAATCAGACTTTGTTCCATCATCAACAAACACAAGACGAAGAAATGCTTGGCCAGACTGTTTCAGCTAGCAACACCCCCCAGAATTACAGGGGTCCCCAGATCGAAGCTTCAGGGGGACAGTCAGAAATCTGTGATGTGCAGTTTCTTCCCTCTTGTCGGAGGATTTTTGGTACAAAAAGTGAGGTGGTTGCAAAGAAAAAAATAATAGGTTCTGGGCTTCCTCCCTTTCCCTTCAGTTTTCTAGTTCTCTTAAATGAATTTGTCCTGTGGTCATCAGATCATCCAGCCCTTAGTATAAAGGCCCATTTAATGTATAACGTATCTCAAGTGTTTGCTATGTGCTGACTACGTCTGGCTTAGAAAATTTCGACATGAAAAAGTATCTCAGTTAAAACACACACACACACACACACACACACACACACACACACACACACACACACAAATGATCGTTTCACCTGGGTGTGCCTAACCTAGAATTTCCTGGACCATTAAGTGAGCACAGTTCATCACCTAGACTCATGGCCAAACTCCAGTGTTAATTCACTATAATTTTTTCAAATCAATTTATATATGAATATTATATAAACAATCCAACTTGAACTTGTATCCAAATGCCATTGCCCCAATCCTCAGTGTGTAGACATGGCCCACGCTTCCAGCCTGCCTCCCCAGCTGGAGATCTACTGGGAGATGCCGCCCTTCCTCTCTGGGTGTGCCTAACCTAGAATTTCCTGGACCATTAAGTGAGCACAGTTTATCACCTAGACTCATGGCCAAACTCCAGTGTTAATTCACTGTAATTTTTTCAAATCAATTAATATATGAATATTATATAAACAATCCAACTCAAACTTGTATCTCTATAGGCATACCTTCCTTGTTTTCCTAATAAAATGGATTTTTTCCTCAAGATGAACCTATTCCTTTATCTTCCTTAGAGTCTTGTTGGAGGAATATGGAGGTCTCAGGAAACACAGTATATGTGTTGGATGTGGCTACTTTTAACCATGTGGTTTCCTTAAATACACAACTGTTTCTGACAGAATTTTGAGATAAAAAAAGGTGTACTTTCTGATTGAGCTTCCAAAGGCATTCAGTCCACTCTGGCGGTCATCTGTCTGAAGGCAACTATTCCCCTTCTGCTAGCTCTCCCTTCTTCGTCACCCCAGCTTTTTCAGAGTTTCTGTCCCAGCTCCGACATGCAAGTGGGGTGAATGGGTCCCAGCTCAATTCACATAACGTAAACATTCATTCAGAATCGAGTGCAAGAAATAAACTGAGGAGCTATTGGAACAAATAAGTTCAGCAAAGTGTCAGGAACGCCTATGATATCAATAGCTTTTTAAGGACACCAGTAATATGCCATATAAATAAATATTTTTTATAGTTGTGTCTGTAGTTGGAAAATAATCATTCAGTAAGAAGAATTTTTATTAGTTTGACTATACCTAATTTTTTTTTTAAAAAAAAACAGCAGTGTATCTAAAGAAATTTAATAGTTTTACATTAATGGCTAGTCACCGGGTGTTTTAAATCATTCCACGGATAAGTGTAGACTCTTTCTTTATGAACTTTTGTAACACAACATTATTATGTCACCACAGAATAGATTAAAAACAGCACCTAATTTCTGTTCCGCCGCAATTAGAGGTGAGGTTACAGCCTGGTTCATTCATCTTTTTGATAAGAAAGAAACTTGTTTTTCCTTAACTGTAAGGAGATTGATACCCTCGCCTCCAATGCGTTTTGTTTATTTGGCTTGCGAGCTGCCTGGACTTGTGGGCACTGTACTTGTTTTGTCACCTCAGGATAAGATAATTTGGGATCTTTCACATTTCCAAATTATGCCGTGCCTCCGCAGTTGAACCAGCTGACAAACGAGAGGCGCCCTCAGCGCGTCTCTGGACAGGGGGACTCGGCGCGGGGAAGGAAGGTGTGAGCGGCATGTTGGTTTATTAACAGACACATTTGATTCCAGAGGTTAATGTTTTTGTGGCCAAGACGGATTACATAGCAGTCGATCTGCGTCCTAACAGGAGACATGGATGGACGGAGCTGCAGTGAGGGCCACCAGCAGCTGGGTCTCCCAGCTGTCATCGCTGCAGGCTGGCTTCATGCGAAGTGGGTGTGGTCGCTGTTCTAGGAAAACCAGGCTCCTGGGTTTTCTGGAATTGTCTGGAATTGGACTCGCGCTAATAGTTTCTTTTTTCCATTTCCCTGTTGCCTATGTAAGTTCAACTTTTTAATTGATTATTATTATTATTATTATTTTTTTAATTTGGGATAAGAATTTAGGAGCACCGTAGGTCTTGGCAATCTATTGATGGTCACTCATCCAGCACTGAGTCATGTCAGTGTGTTGTCAATCTATGACCAATTTTATGTCCAATAGTAATAGTAAAAAATAACTAACATTCGCTGAGTGATTGTCTTATGCTGGGCACTGTTCCAAAGCTTCTCAGGTACTATTTCATCCTCACATCCAGGTAAGGGGAGTACTAGCACTCTCCCCATTCTATAAACAAGGAAACTGAGGCACAGAATAACTCGCCCAAGAACATTGCTTGAGGAGAGAACCTCGATAAAGGTCCTTTCAATGCAAAGGCAGTTGCAGAGTGGCTTGGGGAGTGGCCATCACTGAGGTATGGTGACCTATATAGCTCACCAAGGTAGGGAAAGCCCCACTGGGGACCATTTAGATTTCTTATTTGTCCCCCTGGAGGGTGGTGTCCAGTGTGGTTACCTGTTGAATGAACCTTCTTTGACAACACACAACATGGTTCTGCGTGACCCACAGCAAAAGGCCATAGCCCTGAATCAAGGTGTTTGTACCAGGGGCTGAGAATTCTCTGTTTTTTTCTTCTACAATTGCTCCAAGCATACCCACTCACCTGATTTCTAGAGCGTTGGGTTCCCCGATAGGTACTTCATACACAGATTTGTGTAACTTGAGAGAGTAACCACATCCCTTTTCTTCCTTTTCCTCCTCCTTCCTTCTCCTATTTCTTCTTTAGTATGCTTTTAGTTAACGAGACATTGACCTTGGGTCACCGTCTCATGGATTCTGCTGTCCCCTTGGTTTGTGCTTTTTCCTACAAAGGCGGGACTCCACTGATGCTTTTCCTGAGAAAGGATGGCTGCCCACTTGACTGCCATCGGAGCCATTGCAACCTGTCCCAGGTCACTGAATCTATGACACATTCTGTGTTACAAAGAGACATTTCCCCGTTGCTATTTGTCTTCCTCCTACGCGAAGGCATCTTCAGCAATACTACTGGTAAAACATTAATGTTTTTTTACCATTCGTGGTTCCCGGTCGGCACTGGGTGGGTGACACCATAGAAGTGAGCAATCACTGCAGTCTCTTAATTCCAAGATGTGTGTTTCTCTCCCACATTTTAACATCTCCAAAAGTGAGATGTAGCTTACAATCAATGGTGCACACGGTTCAGATGGAAGTTTTTTTTTTTTCTTTCTTAGAGATACATAAAATAATAGTGTATCATATAATTGATGGCAACTCCAATTCAATGAAATGTGAGATTATGTATTTGAGGAGCAGGGGAAAAATCTCTTTTCATTCAAGTTTTTGTCAAATACTTGCTAGATGCCAGATCTTTCCCAGATATTGGGGATACAGTGTAAGCAAGGCACGACCCCTCCTTTGAAGGCGTTCACGGCCTCCAATTCCATAAGAACAACAGCAGGTTTAAGAAGTGAGGGCCAGTGCAGCTACTAGGGAAAACAGTATGGAGGTTCCTCAAAAAACTAAGAATGGATCTACCATATGATCCAGCAATCCCTCTACTGGGTATTTGCCCCCAAAGGCTTGAAAACCCATATCCAAAAAGATATTTGCACACTGATGTTCACAGCAGCATTATTCACAGTGGCCAGGACATGGAAGCTACTGAAGTGTCCTACAATAGATGATTGGCTAAAGAAGCTGTGGTACATGTATACAGTGGAATATCAGTCATAAGAAGAGATGAAATACTGCCATTTGCGACAACATGCATGGACCTTGAGATAATCATGCTAAGTGAAATAAACCAGACAGAAAAAGTTGTAAATTCCATGATATCACTTATGTGTGGAATATAAACATAAAAGCAACAAATGAACAGGACGAACAAACAGAGACTCATGGACATATGGACAATGGACTAGTTGTTACCAGGGGGTAAGGGGTGGGGGAGGAGGGGAGAAGTAGATGGGGTAAAGGGGATCAAATATAGGGTTTAGGGGGAAGGTGAAGTGGGTAAAGAGGATCAAATATATGGTAACTGAAGGAAACTGGACTTTGGGTGGTCAACACACAATAGAATATATAGATGTCAGATTAGAATGTACACCTGAAAGTTATATATGATTGTATTAACCAATGTTACCCCAATAAACTTAAAAAAAGTAAAAAATAAAATAAAATAAAGAAGCGAGTGCCAGGATGCCTTAAGGCATGCACAAGGGTTTTGTGAGGTTTAAAACCATCGGTCAGTAGTAAGATATTGTCATTATTTCCTGAGTTTTATAATATTAAACACGCCTTCAGAATTACAGCGAGGACTGTCACTCTTCAAGGCTGTCAGTGTGCTTCCTTGACGGGACATTTTTCTGACAGGAATCTGACAGAAGTCACCGCGTCCTCGGAGTTTTTGCTCTGAGCCAATGAGGAATCCTTTATCTTAATTAGGTTTAAATAATCAACCTCTAGTGTAGAGCTGTGAATTTCTTAGACTTCTTTGCTGTTGTTGTTGGAAGTTCTCAGTACCTTCTTTCCGCTTACAACTCATTTAGATAATGAGGAGAGAAGCAAACTTCTATGGGCTGTGCTGTGTGTGGGTCAGCCTTAGGTCCTCGCTACCCTGAGTGTGGTCCACGGGCCAGCAGCAGCTGCATCACCTGGGAGCTTTGTAGTGATGCTGCAGCTCAGGCCCTACCCCAGACCTACTGAGTCAGAACCTGTATTTTCACAAGAATCTCAAAGCATTTTCTATCACCTGTGCTATTATTTACTGATGACTTTTCTTTAAATCGACTCTTTTAACTTAGCCTTCACTAAGTACTAATATTTGTGAAATGATGGATTAGATGAATTTCTTATGTATCTATTTTAAGAATAGATTAAAATACATATATAATTACCTGAAAACTTGTCTACTTGAGACAGCCATCATTCCTACCTGGACCGGCAGCCCACCTGAGGAAACTTGCCTTAAAAACTTTATATTTCAAATAGATTTAAACTGGTAGAAAAGTTGCAAGAATACTATAAAGAATTTCTATATACCCTTTCCCAAATATTAGAATGTTTATCATTTTCTTGAAATCAGAAAATATAGTATTGGTACAATATTATTTTTTAATCTATGGTCCTTATTCAAATGTTGCCCATTGTCCCCAAAACATTCTTCCTATAACATTTTTAAAGATTGAGATCAAGATCTAAATCAGTACCATGTGTTAAATTTGTTGTGTGTGTGTGTGTGTGTGTGTGTGTGTGTGTGTGTGTGTGTGTGTGTGTCTTTTTAGCCTCCTTTCATCTGGAATATTTTTTTAGCCTTTCTCTGCTTTTCTGGGCATTGATTGACATTTTTGGAAGAGCTGCTTTTTCGGTGGAAAATCCTTCAATTTTAGTTTGCCTGATATTTCCTCGTGGTTAGTTTAGGATATACATTTTGGCAGGAATGCCCCAGAAATGATGCTGGATCATTCCGAGCACAGCAATTTATTTTCAAATATTGTTCCCCACTTAGAGGAATAAGGGTTCTTTAGAAGAGCATCTCATTCTAGGACTGGGTAGGAACAGTACAGATAAGCCTGGAATATCTTGTTGCCCAGAAGGAAAGTAAGTGCCTAAAAGCTTATAGGAGCCAAATTGAAGAGGCTTCTCCTGGTCCAAGATGGGGCAAGATGAGCATTGAAAATACATCTCAGGGATGGATCAGTTTCTCACTGGAAACGGTAAATATCCATCCTCAATCAATGGGAGAGATCTTCCCTACAGTAAAATTTCAGCTAATGCAGAAAGGGCCAAAGAGAAAGAAATACATTCCAAATAATAGATAGAGAAGAAAGAAGTAGTAAATGCCAATTACTAAATGCAGGAGTTAGAAAAATCTCCATTTTGCAACTGCGCTAGTAATGACAGCTTCATCCACAGATGCTACATGTAGGGAGAAAATATTTTAATGAAGAACAAGATTTTACATCATCTCATAGTATGGCCCCACATTGTCTATTGCAATCAAATCTATATTTTTATTAGAAATAGCGTTAACACTGAAACATGCTAGCTGACAATGAAGATATCCGGCCTGCCATGCCAGGCTTGTGAGATCAGAATGTCTGGACCAGCTTTTTGTAAGCACAATGATATATTGTATAACCCCTAACATAGTGCGTCCAATCTCTGGGTTGACGAGAACGTCACTCTTGCCCTCCTTCTCTGTCCAGGGTGGGCTGACAGGTGTCAGAATCTCCCGTTTCATTTCCTTTTGATTCTGATTTTAATCTGATGGTTTCAGACCAGGGCAAAATGACCTTTATTAATTATGCTTGCTACAGAGCATCTTCGTCCTTATTTTTTTATTTTTATTTTTTGCCAATCTAGCAATAGAGAATTTAAGGTTCCAAACACACAGCATCCTACTTGTTATCCATGCGGTTTTAATTAAGTTTTAACTAATTCCCTTTATCCTGTCATAGCTATTATGACCCTCCAGGTCCTGTCACATTAACATGAGAAAGCAGCGCCCTCGCCATGTCTGGCCACGGAACAAAGCCATCACAACCTGTCTGGCTAAATGCAAGCAGGAAGACCAATCAACTTGCATTCTGTTACCTTCTTTGATCATGTATGTGCAAGGTGAGCAAAGGTGTAAAGGAGACACCGCCGTGCAGCCCACCGCCTCCGCTGCACATACAGCGTCTAGAAGGATTGCAGGCTTTTAAAATGCACATCCATCCCCGGAGAGATGAAAAACAAGGCAGCACATTTCAGGGAAGCTATTGGTGGCAATCGAAGTGATCTATTTCAACACAAACTTTCCAGAGGCTTCTAGAAATGTCCGTCACGACCGTATTTTTCCCCTAGCATGTTGGCGCATGTTATTAAATCATTAGACAATGGATCTTTTACCCACCCCACCCCCGATTCATGAATCTGTGTACAAGAAAGGCTTCACAGAGGTAAACAGAGGGAACCACATTGTTCCGATGGCTATTTATTGAAGAGAATGAAATGGAAAGTCACCTGGGAAAAATCAGGGAGTAGAGTCACTGCAGGCGGGAACTGCATTGTGGGGAACGTGGGATACAGTAGATCGGAAAGGACAGTACACGTTGCCTGTGATGCTGAAAACAGATGCGGACCACTCTGCACGTGTTTAATCCAAGCACGTTTGAAGCCTCTTGCTGCTCAAGCTCTCAAGTCACCATACAGGACAAGGACTGCTAAGCCTCATGAAACCCCTCTGCTGATGGATGTTTTGGCATTGACTCACCGAGTGGCCTGTGTGTGCCGTTGAAAGGAGGCTTCATTTTTAAAATACAATTCTCAGTGATTAATCTTTATATTTAGCTATCCTCCATCATTTATCGGGCACCTGCCACCATGCTGAGTCTCATACCTCACACTAATTTAATTCAAATAGTAAGACTGGGAGATGAGGAGTGTCACCGTCCCTATACGTGACGAGGTCCTGAGCTCACTGAGGTTAAGTAACTCACTCAGCTCGTCAGCAGTAGAGTCACATTTGAACTGAGGTCTCTGTCCTTCGAACCCCTAGCGTCTGGGCCACTCTAGGGCCCTTATGAGACCCTTGCAAGAGTGATGAGCCGCCCTACCTGTTCTGGCTTTTCAGACACTCTGCCCTTTCACTCTGTGGGCAGGACTTTGTTTTCTGGTCCCTGGACTCCGTCAGCCACACAATTCCTTCCTGTTATGTTCCCACGGCTGGTACATTTTCTTTATCGTAAGAGACATCACACCTTATGAGTACTGCACATTCCCTGTTTCTATTTCCCAGTAGATTGTGAGTTCCATGAAGGCAGGAGCTGTGTCTCTGTGGGTCCCATGTGTACCTGGTATATTTCATGGCATATAGTAGTTGCTCAATAAATATCGAATGCGCGTTGTACTAAAATCATCACCGAGTTTCTGTCTTGGCAGAGTCTTTTCTTCTTCAGACTTGTGATTGCTCCCTTGCACTCGTTCTGCTTTCTCTTTCTCTCCTACTTGTCCCATCAGAACACGTAGCGAGTGGACAAGCCAAGGCTTGGATGGATGCAGGTCGTTCTTACTTCATCGTTTATATCCTTTTCTTCACTCTGCAGTACCTTTAAAAGTGTAAAGGAGGCTTCTGGCCATGGCCCTTATGAAACTATGAGATGGCTTTCCTTTTGTTTCTTATTTTCTATCCCTAACACTAATTCCTAACTGGCTCAAGCACCACAGCTAGAAAGCACCACCTTGAACGTCCTGCTTACTCAGCTGAAAGCAGCAGCTGTTCCAATAAGCAATTTGATGTTCAGCACCTGAGATTTGCTCCCTTCTTCTAGCAAGACTGCAAGCTCAACAGAAAGTAAGAAAGCACGAAGGCGTTTCCTAGCCTGTTTCTCTTACTGCAGCGAGGAAGGAGATTGCATCCTGGATAAGGAGAATTGGCTCCTGTACGTCCAATCTCTGCTGAACTCCTTGTGCTGGGGTCCTGGGAATTCCGAATGATTTGTTTATCAAGTACTATGAAGAGAAGACTGTCTAAGAGATGCCTTTGTTATTATCCCGATTGTCTGTCCCAAGCGATGTGCTTGGTAAATGAAGCTTTTTCTCCCAAAACACCTTTGCGGTGTTTGTGGGCCATTTTCTGTGGTGTAAATGCTCTCACTGTGGCTGATGGCAAGCGAGCAACATTGAGGTCATTGAGTGGATAATAGAGAGGGAATGCACACGACTGGCTCCCATAAACCATTTTATGTTGACCTAGTGCACCGCTGTCTGTTTTAATCCCATGAGCCCCTATATGGCAACAGAGTGGTCATTTAGGGCTTGAGCCATGGGACACAGTGGTGGATGGGGAGGCAAAGGGCCAAGCTAGGGCACATGGTAGACGAACAAGGCTCACGAGCTGCAGACGCTATCGTCAAACATGCCTTATGGTGAGCTGGGGGTGGGGGTAGAGTGGAGGTCAAGATGAGAGTCTCAAACCCAACATTTAGCATCAAAAACACATAGATTTAGAGAAACCACATTGGTGACACCACTGACCATCTGGTTGACCTTGGCTGTGTTACTGAAACTCTTCATGCTTCAGTTTCTTTAGCTATAAAAGACTGCGTAATAACAGTTCAGACCTTAAAGCAGTTTTGCGATGATGGATTATTATAATATATGTAAAATGCTTAGCATGGTGCCTGGCACAGAACAAATCTTCAATGTATAGGAGCTATTAGAATGAGTTGATAATGCATAAAAGTGTGTAGAGTTTCCTAGGAAATGGTCTCGAACCCTAGGAGATGTTTGCATCTTCTCTTCATGGGCTGGCTGTAGGTCTGTGTGGGTTAGTGGTTATGAACAGTCCAGACAGAGGTGGATTGCTCCGTGTTAACTGTGGGTCAGAGAAAGATTCAAAACATTTTTGGATAAGTGACAGTATTTTTTTAAACTTGTTCTTCAAACTGTTATAAAGAAAAATCTTCATTCTTTTCTTTGTGGCAGGTTGTGTAAAAAAATCTTTAAAATGGATTTGCAGGAGCTTGTGAAGAACCCAAAAGTACAGTTCTCATGTTGAAATCAGGCAAAAGGAGAGATTAGATACTGTATATATGTATAGAAAAGGAGACTAGGTGAGAAAATTATTGCACTAGAACATGAAATTTAGCTCTGAGCTTTCTGGTGGTTGAGGGAGGAAGTATGTATATGTGTATGTACATGGATGTGATGGGTTCTGCCCTTTTGCTGACCTCCCAGTCCTACGGCTTCCTCCTTTCTGCCTCAGGGCCTTTGCATGTAACCTTGCCTGAGCCGGGAATGACGTCTCCCCGTCTCCACAGCGATGGCTCCTTTCATTACCGGTCGACTCCTCCGCCTTCCCAGGTGGCGGTTTCTGAAGCAGATTTCATTCCTGCTTATCTTCCTCTCAGCTTCTTTTCTGCTTCTCGAACTGGCATTTGAACAAGCTATAATTGGTAAGATAAGATCAGGAAATAACTTTACTTTTTCACCTACCACAGTTTCAAACCTGCTTGGGAAGGATTTGCCAAGGACGATATTGCGAGCAAATCCCATGGCTTTTACAATCATTTTTTTTATTTTTTTGAGTAGTACATCATCTTGGTTTTAGATATGAAATAGTCCAGTCCAATTTAATGTCAAAATTTCAGATCCTCGTCCAATGTGAGGTATTTTCTGTTCTTCTTGGCTCGAGCTTGACGTTCTGTCCTTTTGGCCAGAGACGGGGAGGGGCACTATCGTCTTATCTTCCAGGCATGCTGATGGAGGGTCTGGTGCATCGGCACGGATGTGTGTGTGGGGGGGTCACCCCATTGTTGAGGGACCCCAGAACTAAAGGTTCTAGCAGTTTTATAAACCCTGGCAGAAGGACAGTGAGGGCTAGGAGTAGAAAAATACTAGGTACTCATTAGAAAAACTTGTCTTCAAGGTTTTCCCCTTTCTTTCCCAATGGGAGGTCTTGGTAGAAGTGCCTAAAGACCTCTGTCCCCAGCCTCGGATAAAGACACCTGGAAATGAAGGTGGCAGTCAAGGAATGTAAATCCACAAAGAGTGTGGCCGAAGGGGCCAGCAGGGCCCAAGGAGCCTGCAGCATGCTGGCTGTCACCAGCCTGGTGTGGGACAGGAAGCATTCTCCCACAAGGCCTGCCAGACGGAACCTTTGTCATGGCCTGTGGCTGTTGGGTCCTGAAAAGTCACACATAGGTGTTTAACCAGAGGCCAGACTCCTCATTTTTATTTACATTATCTCTCTTCTCTAGAATAATGCTGGTTCCCTAGAACAAAGCACAGGGCCTGGCACCTAGCCGGTATTGATAAGTGTCGGGAGCCATTCTTATCAAGGCTCTCATACCTGAGATCTAGGCAACTTTGCCTTGGGACAGAATCTGCCTGCCCTGTGCTATCTGATAGGATAAACAGCATAAGGTCAGTTGCCTTGACATGCCCTGACTTGCCCTGGACCCCTTGAGCCATTTGCTTAAATTAATCTGACCTTGCAGATAGGTGACCTCCCGGGACCCTTCTGCATTTTTGGGTCATATAAGGAAATGGAATGTTCTATGGTTCGGTATCCAAGGCAACCGTGTTTATGCAAATCCTCCCCTTTGTATACTCTACCCCTACCTACAATAAACGAGGCTTGATCAGAACTTTGTCTTGCCTCCATTCTTTGCGTCTCCTGTCCCCCATTCTCTTGCAGATTGTCACTTCGAGTCTCACGTCTGGCCAGAGCTCCCGTTAGTCGTCCCGTGGGAAGGGACAGATAAGTATGTGCTGAGTAAATGCAGGCATGCCGGGCCAGCTGGACACAGAGCAAAAAGACCCTCCTGTGGCCTTCGAGGAGCTACACCTGTCGAAAAGGAAACAAAAATCATAGTGTTTCATGGGCAGCCCCGTGCTTAAGCTCCAAGAGTCAGGAGAGATAACTGAGATGGAGGGGGCAAGGGGGCCCTTCCAAGGCGGGGCACGGCTTGAGTGAGTGGGATCGTTCTGGATGGGGTTTAGAGGGGTGGAACTTGGAAAACACCATTTGGCTCATAAACTTGACGTCAGACTCACCCACACTTACTAGAGCCATCTGTCTAGAGAGCTCCACTTCCCCAGCGGAATGCTCCGAGCATGCAAATATCTGCTGGCAGGGCTTGTGGCTCCCCACCAGCACCAAGCAGGATGCGAAAGCGGGAGAGTGGTATTCTGGGACCCAGCTCCTGAATCTCATTTAGTCCACTCCTTTTTCTAGCCTGGACATTTCCTTTCCTTGGGCTGTAAATCAGTGCGTGAATTTTTTTTTTTTTCCCCTTCAAATCATTTTTACTCCCTTTCATTCTCTGTCACTGCTTCCTGCTTCTGCTGGATCTTAAGCTTCTGTTGATTGCATGGGGATGAGGGTAGATTCAAGTTTGTGCAAATGCACAAAGAAAGGAGATGTGCCAAGGTGTGACAGTCATCACTGTATTCTAGAAACTTTGATGTACACAGCCTGTGAACCTTAACCTTCTCACCCTTGGCTATGGGCTGCGGGGGGCAGGTAGTGTCCATCATTCCTTAATCATTCAGCTATTTGAAGACAAATCAAGTGTAACCACAAAAGTCATAGACTTCCAGCATTACAGAAGACTTTTTAGATTTCACTGTATGTTAAAGGCAGAACTTATAGCTTGGGTGGGTGAGTCTACAGTTTAGGGAAATTCCTTGGTCGACCTTTTAGTTAAAGAAGGCAAGGCCCTGCTTACCCCCTCCACACCCCACCTTAGGGATACCTTAGATGGGTAAAGATGAGCTTCATAGAGACTAGGATATTTATGTGCAAAGAAGGCAGAATTTTGAACACCCCATTGCAGTCGAGATGAGGAGTTATCAGGGGCCCAGGGCCATAGTGTAGGGGACACACGGGGACCTGAGTGACTCAGCAAGCTGCTGAGGCCAACGGAGGAGCCACAAAGCCAGGAGGAGGCATCACTCTCCACGGCAGGGAAAGGGAAATATGTTTGTAGGGGTTTCATATCTGACTTTGCATTTGAAATTATTTCCTGTTCTATGCGATGAATACCCTCTGCTACCCCCAAAACTTGAGTAAAAAAATCTTGCTTCGATGATTGTCTGGTGTTAGGGGTACCCTGGGGACTAGATGCTGACCAGAATTCTCCAAGCCAGAGAGTCCACATGGCCCCAGCGGTGACTCAGGCATGAGGGTGAACTGACTCGGGGCAGACGTGAAGGAAGCCGGAAACGGTGACTTAAGAGTTCACCTTACCTACAAATCCCATCTTGGAAAAACCCACGCATTTGGTGAAATGCTCTCTGTTGATTGACACCCAAATCATCGCTATAGAGTAGCAACAGGCCTGAAGAGGCCCCTGTCCTATGGGGCTACAACACCAGAGCTGCCTTTGAGACCTACAGCGATGGGCCAGTAGAATTCTTGGGTCTTGGCCATCCGTGAGTTACAAAGCGTACCAGCTGCACATGCAGAGGCCCAAACGTCTCCAGTTTCCCCTAAAAAGAGGGGCATTTGAATGTGTTCTGTCCCATGTATCTAGAAACCAGATATCTCACTTCTGATGGGTTTCCTTTATTTTCTCACTGAGGTATGTCATTCAGAATGGGAGGAGATCAATTGAATATGACTGGTTTTTCATGCATTGCCATGTGGCTGAATTGGGTGGGCTAAATCATTACAAACTTGTTTTCTAATAGACTTCTCGTCTGTCCGGGCTGGACACGACTCTTGTGATGGCTCATCTAATCCTACAGCCTCGTTCTGCAGAAGACCCTGAGCTTCCACTTGGCCAAGGTCACACGGCTGGTACACAGGAAGGACTTCCATTTAGCTTGCAATGAACATCTCCTTTCCTAGTTTTCTATGACACGCATTTTTTAGGGAGGAGATGTGTATGTTCATGGTAGGTCAACTAAAGTCTTTGTAGTTTAGTTTTTCACATGTGTACGCACTCTTACACCGTCTAGAAAATAAATTCCTTGAAGAACAGCTTCTTTAATTATTGGTACCAGGGGCCAGGGACGCTGCAAATCATCCTACGATGCACAGGACTGTGCCTCAAAGCCAGGAATCACTCAGCCCCAAGCTCCTTTAAGAACAGCTCGATTATCACCTGCGACGTGCTCCCTCTTTGTACCCTGCCCCAGAGGACTCTGCGGAGAACATTCCGTCCTGCGGATCTGTATTCAGCTGAAATGAGTTAAGATTTTACTTTCAAGGGAGTGTAATTCTTGGGTTCTGAGATGATAGAATGCATCGTTTCAGACCTATGTTTCTCCTGAGAACTGGAAAGGCAAACACATACCTGTAAGAAGGCACTGGAGGGGGCTGACAAAGCAGGGGACATCTGTGGGTCCAAGACTGGTAAGGGGAGGGACCAGGGAGGTGAGCTCCCCGTTGAGAACAGCCGTCCCCTCATCCCCTGAGGGCTACAAAGACATTTCCCTGTGAAGTGAGTGGGGCTTTGACAATAACAGGGGCGGGGGGGGGGGGGGGCTCTGGTGGGGGTGTTGGGAGCCATTTCTGCTGCCAACAGGGTTATAGTTGCCTGCAAGCTAGAAGTTTGCAGGGCAGGTGGGCTCTATGCAGAAGGAGGAAGTTTGGCTTAATGGAAAGAGTTGAACGTTCCTTGCCCCAGGGGATGGGACACAGAGAACAGGATGAAAGAGGTTGTGAGAGAACTTATGTAAATGTCAGCAATTGTTAGCATATCTGTGGGTTTTGCTTCCCATGCATTTCCAAGGGTATAAATATGCTGTGCTTAATAAACTCGGGGCTCAGTATTTACTGTTAGCCCTCCCAAATCTATCTTTGTCTCTCTTCTTTGTCTCTCTTTTCCTTTCTTTTCTCAACCCTCACTCCCCCTCTCAGAAACTGTTCGATCTTAGCCGGAGCCGCCGGTGGGCTCCGGCATGGGGGTAACTGCAGGGCTACACTCTAGGACAGTGGATGTCAGTGGGGATGCCTTTGCCCCATCAGGGGACATTGGACAATGTCTGGAGACGTTTTTAGTTGTCACACGAGGAAAGTGGTAGTGCCTTCTAGTGGGTGGAGGCCAGCGGTGCTGCTCAACACCCTACCAGGCCTGGGGCAGCTCGCTCACCACAAGAGCGATCTGGTCAAAAGGTCAACAGTGCTCAGGCTGAGAAACCCCAGTAAGAAACCCTTCCAAGGAGTGAAGGGGACTGGGAATAAACCAGCCCTCACAGAGCGAGGCTTAGCTTCAGATCTCCTCTGTCTCCAAAATTCTCTGGTTGTATATTCAGCCTCAGTTCCTGACAGAGGCACACGTAAGTCCTCCTTGGAGCAGGATGACTTTACCTAGAGCCTTTGGTACAGACTGACAATGGCACCTAAGGGAGGGGGGTAGAGAGCCAAACCAGGGTATTCTAAATTTCTTGCATTGTCCACTAGTAAAATACTCATCCATATTAGAGTTTAATAAATTAAGGAGTATGTTGTAGTGTTTATAGTAACCACTGAAAGAATGGTGTGTTATATATTATAAATTATATGTGTAAATGTATATTATAAACTATATGTAGATTACGTATGTTTATAATATATATTTTAAATTGTACCTATATAAATATGTATTTAATGAAAGAGGAAACTGAACACTTATTATATCTCAGAGAAGTCAGGAATCCAAAACACAATAGAAAAATCATGATATGATAGAAATAATCCCAACTGTATCGGTAACACGTTAAATGAAATCTACTCTTCCCATTAAAAGGCAGAGATGCTCACAAACTGAGTAAAAGAAACAAAATACTGTGATTCTTTTCAAATCTCCTGACTCTGAACAGCAAACTCTCATCAAGAGAAGAATAATATTTATAGTGGCTAACGTGATCACGAGTGATCACAGTTTAAGCCCTTTACATGTGTTTTGTCATTTAACCTTCGACACTGGTCCTATTATTTTCATCTTCTCTTCAATGAGGAAATCATGGCACACTTGCTCAGGGTCACGTGGCTAATACACGGCAGAGGGAGGATTTTACCCAGATCCCCTGTCTCCAGGATGCATGTTATTAACGCTGCTGCACTGACTGACAGATTAAGACTGTCCTGTGTTTTACGGCACTTCTGGGAGAGTCTCAACTGTCCCAGGCATTTTATCCCACAAGTCATTAAATGACATGTTTCAGAACATTTTTTTTTTTTTATTTTGCTCAGATAACATGCCATCTCTCACTGTCCCTATACAGTTTTTTTTTCCCCCAGCAACAATAAGCATTTATTTTGCTCACAAGGCTACAGAACACACAGGTGCCTGGCATTGATCTGGGCCAGGCTTGGCAGCTGTTGGCGGGGTCACTCATGGACTTGCAGTCGGCAGGAAGTATCAGCTCGGGCCTGGCTGGTCTAGTGAGGCCTCACTTGGAATGTCTCTTTTCTGATTCACGTAGTTCCTCGATGGAGCAGACTGGCCCCGGCTTGTCCCTGAGAAGCAGGTTGGATCCAAGGGAGTGAGAAAAAAGTACCCAAGGACTCTTGGGGGGGGGGGGTCCAGGCTCATTTCTGCTGCGTTTCATTGGCCAAACCGAGTCACGAGGCCAGCCCAGAGTCAAGGATGGGGAAACAGGCTGTGCTTCTTTAGAGGAAGTGCTGAAATTTCGTGTCGAAGGAGCATTTTTACACATGGGGTGGAACATCGGGATTTTTAAGGCAATGCATCCAACCACCCCAGCATCTTGGCGTGAGGGAATCGGTTAAAGGCACTGCGATGTCCCAGGAGGACGGCAGTGCCTGCTAAGCAGGAGCAAAGCAGCTGGGCAGATTCTTTTCTTGCTGTGTCTGTCCTGGTCCCTATGCTCTTCTTAGCCACATTTTCATTCAGGATTCTTTGGTTGTAAGCAACAGAAACAGAGTCTTTTGGCTTTAAGTAAAAAAGAAATTTGTTGAAAGGGCACGGGGGAGTTCATAGGACTGACTAAAAATTTGGAGAAGCAGAGGTTTGGGGTAATGAGGACGCAACAACAATGCGGCAGTCTTATTTGGAAATTGCACTGGGATGCATGAGCTTCAATCATCATTATATTATTATTATTATTATTATTATTATTATGATTATTGTCATTTTATTCAAAGTTCAGATTCCTGCAAGGGAGCATCTGATTGGTCTAACTAACTTGAGTCAGATACCCTCCCCATGGCTGGGCAACACAGGACATTCCAAGTGATATTTTCCCACCAGGTACATTCAATGGAAAAGTAAAAGTCAGAAGGTAAGATGGGCACAAATATCACACAAAGGTAAAACAGATGCTGGGCAGCCAAGGATAGTCTGCATCCACTGTATTCTTTCAAAAAAATTTCAAGTAGCTCTATTTTGATCATTGATTGTTCAGGAAAGAAATTCAACAGTGGAAGCGTGAGTCTATAGGGACAAATAGACTGGGAAGAATTATAATATGATATAAATAATTTTCTTTGAACTTTTGGGACTAAGGTTGTTTCCTTTTTCCTTCTTTTTTCCCCCCCTATAGTGTGCATTTATTACTTTTTAAATAAAATATAAACTTTATCTTTTAAGATGAGTAGAATGAGGGAGAACCTAACCCCTAGTTACTCTGTATTAATAACAGGAGCTCATGTCCCTCTTGAAATGTAGCAACTGTTTTATATATTAAACTCTAAACAGAAAAAAAAAAAAAATCCCCACTCCGTTTGGAAAGGGCTTGTGCTTGAGGGTTGGGCACAGAAGGAAGCAATTTCCCTCCATCTTCCGTCTGAACACTCCTTTTGCACTGTGATGTATTTGTTTCGCCAATAAGGTGTTTCATTATTTCTCCCACATAAAGAGCGTGTGCCGTTGCGAAATGCCGGTGAAGACTCGGGTCGGCCCACGTGTGTCTCAGTGAAAACAGCCTTTCCGTGCAGCGACTAAGACTTGTGAGGGCGTTGGGGCCTGTGGGAAGAGGAGATCCTTTTTACAGAGTTTGGAAAAAGAAAAAAAAAAAAAAAACTAATGCTGTTTCCCCTGCAGGATTGATAATACACAGTCTTTCCTCGTGGGGTGGGTCACACAGCTCTCTGCTGTGCTGGGGAGAATCAGCCACTAGTTCTACGCCTAAGGCTGGGTCATCAGATACTCTGTGTCTTCTCCTGACCCTTCTCCCAGCTTCGGGTACCAGTTTTCATGATCGAATTTCTCTGTTCCCTGGACCAGCTGAAGAAGTGATGAGTGCTCTCCATCATTCACCACTGTCCTTTGCTGTTTTCCCATTTGGCGTCTTTTTTTTTTTTTTTTTCCCTCTTCCTCTCAGTGTTTTTCCTTCTCTCTGTACAACTTT
>PVKZ01006629.1:0-32467 GCA_004027375.1 Macroglossus sobrinus | reverse complement strand
AACCCTAATATTAACCTCAGCCCTACGCCTAACCCTAACGCTAACCCTAACCCGAGCCCAAGCCCTGTTTCTAATCTAACCCTAACCCTAGAACTAACACTAACGCCACACCAATGCTTAAACCGAAACCTAACCATAAAGCTAATGCTAACGGTAACAGGCACTCTCATTCTAAACCTATCTCTAAACATAAACCTAAACCAAACAATAACCATAACCCTAAACTTAAGACTTAATCTAACCCTAATACTAATGCTAACCCTAAAGATAACCCTAAACCTAACCCTAACCCTAACCCTAACCCTAACCCTAACCCTAACCCTAACCCTAACCCTAACCCTAAACCTAACCCTAACCCTAGCCCTAACCAGTGCCTTAGTGCTAACACTATCTTTAACCCTAACCCTACGCCTAACACTTCCCCTTGCCCTAACCCTATCTCTAACCTAAACCTATACCTAACCCTAATTCCAACCGTAACCTTAACGCAAACACTTAACCTAGTTTTAGGTCTAAGCTTAACAGTAATGATAACCGGTACTGTAACTCTTAATTTCTTTTCAGTCCTAACTCTAAACATGACATTAAACATAAAGAAAATCCGAACGCTAACCATAGCCCTAGCTCTAAACCTAACCATAACTCTAACCCTAACACTAACCCTAACCCTAGCCCAAACCCTAACACTTAACCTAACCCTAACCCTAACTCTAATCATAGCCCTAGCTCTAAACATAACAGTAGTCGAGACCCTAACCCTAACACTTGCCCTAACCCGATTTCTAACCGTAACCCTAACCGTAGCCCTAGCTCTAAACATAACACTAACACTAACCTTACACTTAACCCTTGCCCTAACCCTAACCTAACCCTAACCCTAACGGTAACCCTAACTTTAGCCTTAGTGCTAACACTATCTTTAAACCTAACCCTAACACACACCCTAACCGTAGACATAGCTCTAAGGAAAGCACTACCCATACACTAATCCCAACCATAATATAAACCATAACCCTAACCATAACCCTAACCCTAACCCTAGCCCTAGGGCTAAAACTAGCTTTAACCCTGCCCTAACTCTAGCCCTTGCCCCAACCCTATTTCTAACACTAACCCTTACCCTAACCCTAACCCTAACCCTAACGCTAAGCCTATCCCTAACCCTAACCCTAGCCCTAGCGCTAACACTAGCTTTAAACCTTCCCTAACTCTAGTTGTTGACATAACCCTACCCTAACGCGAACCCGTACCCTAACCCTAACCCTAACCCTAATCCAAACCATAGCCCTAGTTCTCACACAACTTCAAACCTAACCGTAAACCTAACATTAATCTAACCCTGAATCTAGCCCTAACACTAACCCTTACCCCAATCCTAACCAAAACCCTAACTCTAACACTAACCCTAACACTAAACCTAACCCTAACCCTAATCCTGAATCTAACCCTGACACTAACCCTAACCCTAACCCTTATCCTAACCCAAACCCTAAACCTACACCTAACCCTAAAGCTAACCCTAGCCGTAACCCTAACCCTAACACTAACCCTAACTGTAACCATAACCAAGGGATAGGCCTAGCTCAAAATATAACACTAACCCTAAACCGAACGCTAACCCTGCCTGAACCCTCAACCTAACCCTAAACCTATCGCTAACCCTAACCCTTGCCCTATCGCTAACACTAGCTTTAACCCTAATCCTAACTCTAACCCTTACCCTAACCCTAACCCTAACCCTAGCGCTAACACTAGATATAACCTTAACCCTAACCCTAACCCTAACCCTAACCCTAACCCTAACCTTAGCCCTAACCCTAAACCTAACCGTAACCGTAGACCAAGCTCTAAACATAGCACTATCCCTAACCCTAAACCGAGCCATAAACCTAACCCTTGCCCTAACCCTAACCCTAAACATAACCCTAACGCTAACCCTAAACCTAGACTAGCAGTAACACTATCTTTTACCCTAAACCTAACCCTAGCCCTTGCACTTACCTTCCCTAACCCTAACCCTAACCCCAACCCTAACCCTAATCCTAACCGTAGCCATAGCTCTAAAGATAACACTAACACTAACCCTAACACTAACCCCAACCCAAGTCGTAACCCTTACCCTAACCCTAACCCCAAACCTAACCCTAGCACTAGGGATAACACTAGCTTTAATTCTGCTCTAAACCTAGCCCTTGTCTTAACCCTAACCCTAACGGTAATCCTTACCCTAACCCTAAAACAAACCCTAACTCAAACCCTAGACCTAGCTATAACATCAGCTTTAACCCTATCCCAAATTCTAATTTTTAACCTAATCCTAACCCTAACGCGAACCGTAATCCTTACCCTAACCTTAACCCTAACCCTAACCCAAACACTAAACCTAACCCTAACCTTAACCCTAAGAATATCCCACCTCTAAATATAACACTGACCCTAAACATAACCCTAACCCTAACCCTAAAACTAACCCTAACCCTAACCATAACCCTAACCCTAAACCTAGCCCTAGCTCTAAACAAAACACTAACCCTAATCCTAGCCCTAACGATACCCTAACTGTAGCCTTAGCTGTAAAAATAATACTAACCCTAGAATTAACCCTAAGGCTAACCCTTACCGTAACCCTAAGCCTAACACTATACCTAACTCTAACCCTAAACCTAAACCGAACCTTAAGCCTAACTCTAACCGAAACCCGAAACCTACCCTAACTCTAACCCTAACCCTACCCCTAATTCTAGCCTTAACCCTAACCCTAACCCTAACCCTAACCCTAACCCTAACCCGAATGTTAGCCTTAGCTCTAAACATATCACTAAACTTAACCCTAAACCTAACCCTTGTCCTAACCCTTAATCTAAGCCTAACCCTAATGCTAACCCTAACCCTAGCCCTAGCGCTAAACCTAACCCTAACGCTAATGAAACACTAACCCTAATGCTAAACCTAACCCTAACTCTAACCCTAACCCTAACCCAAACCCTAACCCTAGCCCTAACCCTAACTCTAACTCTAACCCTAACCCAAACCCTAACCCTAGCCCTAACCCTAACTCTAACTCTAACCCTAACCCTAAGCATAGGCTTAGCTCTAAACATGACACTAACCCTAAACCTAACCCTAACCCATGCCCTAATGCTAAACCTAACCCTAACCCTAACGCCTACGCTAACACTAGCCCTAGCGCTAACACTATCTTTAACCTTAAACCACACCCTAGCTTTTGCCCTTGCCCTAACCCTAACTCTAACCCTAACCCTAACCCATAGCTAAACCAAATTCTAGATCTAAGCTTAACAGTAATGTTAACCGGTACTGTAACTCTAAATTTCTTTTCAGTCCTAACTCTAAACATGACACTAACAATAAAAAAAAAACCCGTCGCTAACCGTAGCCCTAGCTCTAAACATAACACTAATCGTAAACCTAATCCTAATCCTAACCCAAACCCTAACCCTAAAACTAACCCTAATTGTAGCCCTAGCTCTAAACATAACACTAACCCTAACCCTAACCCTAACCCAAACCCTAACCCAAACCCTAACCAGAGCCCTAGCACACTACCTTTAACCCTGCCCTAACTCTAACCCTTGCCCTTGACCTAACCTAACCCTAACCCTAACCCTAATTCGAACCCTAACCCTAACCCTAGGCCTAGCGATAACACAGCCTTTAATTCTGCCCTAACCCTAGCCCTTGCCCTAACCCTTACCCTAACGCTAACGCTTACCATAATCCTAGCCCTAGTGCTCACACTAGCTTTTTCTTAACCCTAATCCTAAATCTAACGCTAACCTTAACCCTAAATCTTACCCTAACCCTAACCCTAGCTCTAGCGCTAACACTAGCTTTAACGCTAAACCTAAACCTAACCCTAACTCTAATCCTACCCCTACCCCTAACCCTAAACCTAATCCTAAAACTAACCCTAACCCTAATTCTAACCCTAACCCTAACCCTAACCCTATCCCTAACCGTCTCCCTAACCCTATCCCTAAACCTAAACCTAACTCAAGGTCTAAGCATAAAAGTAATGTTAACCAGTACTGTAACTCTAAATTTCTTTTCTGTTTTAACTCTAAACATGACACTAACCCTAAAGAAAAGCCTAATCCTAATTGTAGCCCTAGCTCCAAACATAACACTAACCCTAACCCTAACCATAATCCTAACCCTAACCCTAAGCGTAGCCCTAGCTCTAAACATAACACTAACTCTAACGCTAACCTTAACCCTAGCCTTAGCGCTAACACTATCTTTAACCCTGACCCTAACCCTAGCCATTGCCCTTGTCCTAACCCTAACTTAATCTTAACCCTAACCCTAAACCTAATTCTAGGTCTAAGCTTAACAGTAATGTTAACCGGTACTGTAACTCTAAATTTTTTTTTAAATCCTAACTTTAAACATGGCACTAACCCTAAAGAAAGCTGAACGCTAACCGTAGTTCTAGTTCTAAACATAACACTAAACCTAAACCTAGCCCTAACCCTAACCTGAACACTAACCCTAACCCTAACCTGAACCATAAGCCTAGCTCTACCCATAACTTGAACCTTAATTTTCTACCAAGCCTTAGCACAAACCCTAACTTTTACCCTAAGCTTAGTCTAAGTTTTAAAACTAACCTGACCATAACTCTAACCATAACATTAGCGGTAAATCAAATCCTAATTCTAAACAAGTTCAAGGCTATCCCAAACCCTAATCCTAGGCCTAAATAACAGTAATGTTAACTGTTACTCTAACTCTAAACTTAGTTTCAGACTTAACCTTAAACATGACACTAAACCTAACAATTAGCTTAAGCATAAACCTAGCCCTAGCCCTAGCCCTAACCCCTAATTTAAACCTCAGCCTAACCTTAGCCCCAGGCCTAACACTACCCATAGCCCTAGCCCTGAACCTAGGACTAAACTAAACCTAGTATTGCCCTAATATTAACCCTAATTCTAACAATGGCCCTAGTCCTAACACTAACCATAATTCTAGGCCTAAGTTTAAGAGTCATGTTGACGAGTATTTGTAACTGAAAACGACTTCCTCTTCCTAACCCGAAACATGATATTAACCCTAATGATAACCAAACCTAATCCTAACCCTAGTTCTAACCTTAATGCTAGTTCTAATATTATCCCTAACCCTAGGTCAAAAACTAACCTTCACCCTAACCCTAGCAATAGCCCTAACCGTAACCCTCGCCCTAAGCCAAACCCTAACCCTAACCCTAACCCTTACACTAACCCTACCCTTAACCCTAACCATAAACTTAACCCTAACCCTAACCAAAACCATAACCCCAATTCGAACCCTAACCCTAACCCCAGGCCTAGCGCTAACACAGCCTTTAATTTGCGCTAACCCTAGACCTTGCCCTAACCCTATCCCTAATGCTAAACCTTACCATATCCCTAGCCCTAGTGCTCACACTAGCTTTACCCTAACCCTAACCCTAACCCTAAACCTTATCCTAACCCTAACCCTAGCCCTAGCGCTCACACTAGCTTTAACCCTAACCATAACACTAACCCTAACGCTAACCCTAACCCTAAACCTAACCCTAAACCTAGCCTACCCTAACCTTAACCCAACTCTATCCCTAAACCTAACCCTAACCCTAGCCCTAGCTCTAAACATAACACTAACCCTAACCATAACCCTAACCCTAAACCTAAACATAACCCTAACCCTAAACGGAACCCTAACCCTAAACCTAGCCATAGATCTAAACATAACACTAACCCTAAACATAACCCTAAACCTAACCCTAATCCTAACCCTAAACCTAACCCTAACTCTAACCCTAACCCTAACCCTAACCCTAGCCCTAACCTTAACCTAAACTCTATCCCTAAACCTAACCCTAACCCTAGACCTAGCTCTAAACATAACACTAACCCTAACCATAACCCTAACTTTAAACCTAACCATAACCCTAACCCTAACCCTAGCCCTAGCTCTAAACATAACGTTAACCCTAACCATAACCCTAATCCTAACCCGAACCCTAAACCTAACCCTAATCCTAACCCTAACCGTAACCCTAACCCTAACTGTAGCCCTAACCCTAACCCTAACCGCAGCTGTAGCACTAAACATAACACTAACCCTAACCCTAACCCTAACCCTTGTCCTAAACCTAATCCTAACCCTAACCCTAACCCTAACCCTAACCCTAACCCTAACCCTAACCCTAACCTTAACCCTAACCCTAGCCCTAGTGCTAACAGTATTTTTAACCCTGCCCTAACTCTAGACCTTGCCCTAAACCTAACCCTAAGGCTAACCCTTAGCCAAACCCTAACCCTTACCCTAAACCTAACCCTAACCCTAGCCCTAGGGCTAACAGTAGCTTTAACCCTGCCCTAACTCTAGCCCTTGCCCTAACGCTAATCCTAACCATTACCCTAACCCTAACCATTACCCTAACCCTATCCCTAAACCTAACCCTAGTCCAAACCCTACCCTTACCCTAAGCTTAGACAAAGTTTTAAAACTAACCCGAACCATAACCCTAAACCTAACACTAGCGGTAACTCAAATCCTACTTCTAAACTACTTCAAGTCTATCCCAAACCCTAATCCTAGTCCTAAATAACAGAAATGTTAACCAGTACTATAACTCTAAACTTAATTTCAGGCCTAACCTTAAACATGACAAAGAACCTAACAATTAGCTTAAGCATTTTTCTAGCCCTAGCCCTAGCCCTAACCCTAAATTTAAAACTCAGCATAACCCTAGCCCCAGGCCTAACACTACCCCAAGATCTAGTCCTGACCCTAGGACTAACCTAAACCTAGACATTACCCTTATTTTAACCCTAATTCTAACACAGGCCCTTGGGCTGACAATAACCCTAATTCTAGGCCTAAGCTTAGGAGTCATGTTGACCGGTATTGTAACTCAAAACGACTTCCAGGTCCTAACCCTAAACATGACATTAACCCTAATGGTAACCCTAAACCTAACCTAACCCTAGTTCTAAACCTAACGCTAGTTCTAAAATAATGCTAACACTAGCCCTAAACCTAAACCTAGGTTCAATACTAACCTTCACCCTAATCCTAGCCATAGTCCTAACCGTAACCGTAGCCTTAAACCTAACCCAAAATGTTACCCTAAACCTAATTCTAACCCTAATGCTAACCCTTAACCTAAACCCTAACTCTAATGCTAACCCTAAACCTAACCCTAAACCTAACCCTAACTCTAACCCTAACCCTAACCCTAACCCAAACCCTAAACCTAACTGTAACCCTAATTCTAACCCTAACCCGAACCTTAACTGTAGCCGCAGCGCTAACACTAGCTTTAAACCTAACCATAACACTAACCCTAAACCTATCCCTAACCCTAACCCTAAAGCTAACTCTAACCCTAATCCTAACCCTAACCCTAACCCTATCCCTAACCCTAAATCTACCCCTAAACCTAACCCTAACCCTAGACCTAGCTCTCGACATAACACTAACCCTAACAATAACCCTAACGCTAAACCTAACCATAACCCTAAACCTAACCATAACGCTAACCCTAACCCTGGCCCTAGCTCTTAACATAACACTATCCAAAATATAACCCTAACCCTAACCCTAACCCTAACCCTAACTCTAACACTAACTGTAACCATAAACCTAACCGTAGCCTAACCCTAACCCTAACCGTAGCTGTAGCTCTAAACATAACACTAACCCTAAACCTAACCCTAACCCTAACGCTAACCCTATCGCGAACCCTAATCCTAGCATTAGCTCTAACACTATCTTTAACCCTAACCCTAACCCTACCCCTTGCCCTTGCCCTAAACCTAACACTAACCCTAACCCTAATTCTAACCCTAACACTAACCTTAACCCTAACTCTAACCCTAACCCAAACCCTAACCCTAACCTTAAATCTAACACAAACACTAACCCTAACCCTAAACCTAACCCTAACGCTAGTTCTAGAGCTAACACTAGCTTTAACCCTGCCATAACTATAGCCTTAAGCCTAACCCTAAACATAACCCTAACCCTAATTCTAACCCTAACACTAACCCTAACCCTAACCCTAATTTTATCCCTAATGCTAACCCTAACCCTAACCATAACGCTAACCCTTACCCTAACCCTAACCCTAACCTAACCCTAACTCTAACCCTAACCCTAACCCTAACCCTAACCCTAAATTTAACCCAACAACATACACTAACCCTAACCCTAACCCTAAACCTAACCCTAACTCTAGGCCTAGGGCTAAAACTAGCTTTAACCCTGCCCTAACTCTAGCCTTTGCCCTTATCCTAACCCTAACGCTAACCCTTACCCTAAACCTAACCCTAAACCTAACACTAAACTTAAACCTAAACCTAATTCTAATCCTAACCCTAGCCCTAGCGATAACACTAGATTTAACCCTTCCCTAACTCTAGCCCTTGCCTTAACCCTAACCCTAACGCTAACCCTTACCCTATCCCTAACCCTTACCCTAACCCTAAACCTAGCCCTAGCACTCACACTAGCTTTAACCCTACCTAACCCTAACCCTAACCCTAACCCTAACCCTAACCCTAACTCTAACGCTAACCCTAACACTAAACCTCACCCTAACCCTGTTCCTAACCCTATCCCGAGAATAGCCTGAGCACTAAACATAACACTAACTCTAAACCTAACCCTAACCCGTGCCCTAGCTTTAAACCTAGCCTAACCCTAACGCTAACCCTTACCCTAAACCCAACCCTAAACGTTACCCTAACCCTAAACCTAACCCCAGCCCTAGCGATAACACTAGCTTTAACCCTAACCTTAAACCTAACAATTACCCTAACCCTAAACCTAAATATAATCCTAACCCTAACCATAACCCTAGCCCTAATGCTAACCCGAACCCTAGCCCTAACCCTAACCCTAGCCCTAGTGCTAACCCTAACCCTAAACGTAACCCTAACTCTAACCCTAACCTTAACCCGAACCCTAAATCTAGCCCTAAACCTAACCCTAATCCTAACCCTAACCCTTGCCCTAACCGTTAACCTAAACCTAACCTGACGCTGAACCTAACCCTAGCACTAGCACTAACACTATCTTTATTTCTAACCCAAACCGTAGCCCTTGCCCTGGCCGTAAACCTAAATCTATTTCTAACCCTAACGCTAACCGTAGCCCTAGGGATAACACTAGCTTTAACACTGCCCTAACTCTTGCCCTTGACCTAAATTAACCATAACGCTAACCCTTACCTTAACCCTAAAACTTACCCTAACCCAAACCCCAAGCCCCAGCACTAACAGTAGCTTTAACCCTAAAAATAACCCTAATCCTAACTCTAACCTTAACCCAAACCCTAACCCTAAAACTAATTCTAAAACTGACCCTCACCCTAACCCTAACTCTAACCCTAACCCTAATTCTAACCTTAACCATAAACCTAGCCCTTGCCTTGCCCTCACCCTAGCTCTAAACCTAACCCTAACCCTAAACGTAACACTAACCCTATCCCTAAACCTAAACCTAATTCAAGGTCTAAGCTTAACAGTAATATTAACCAGTACTGTAACTCTAAATTTTTTTCAGTTTTAACTCTAAACATGACACCAACGTTAAAGAAAAGCCTAACCCTAACCCTAACCCTACCCCAACTCTAACCCAAACTGTAAACTTAACCCTAACCCTAGCCCTTGCCCTTGCACTAACACTAACTCTAACCCTAACCCTAACCCTAACACTAAATCTATCCCTAACCCGAACCCTACCCTAAACCTAACCTTAGCCGTAACCCTAACCCTAACCCTAAACCTAAACCTAACCCTAACTGTAGCCTTAGTTCTAAGCATAACACTAACCCTAACCCTAACCCTAACACTTTCCCTAACCCTAACCCTAACCATAACCCTAACGCTAACCCTAAGCCTAACCTAACGCTAACCCTAACCATAGCCCTAGCGCCAACACTATCTTTAACCCTAACCCTAAACCTAGCCCTTGTTCTTGGCCTAAACCTAACCCTAACCCTAACTGTAGTCTAGCTCTAAACATAACACTAACCCTAACCCTAGCCCGAAGCCTAATTCTAACCCAATCCCTGACCCTTACCGTAGACATAGATCGAAACATAAAACTAACCCTAACCCTAACCGTAACCCTAACCCAAATTCTAACTGTAGCCCTAGCTCTAAGAATAACACTAACCTTAAACCTAACGCTAACCCTAACCCAAACCATAACCCTACCCATAACCATGGCCTAACACTAACTGTAAGCCAAACCCTAAACCTAACCCTAATCCTAACCATAACCCTAACCCTAACCTTAGCGCTAGCTCTAAACATAACACTAAACCTAACCCTAACCCTAACCCTAACCCTAACCCAAACCCTAACCCTAACCCTAACATTCACTGTAGCCCTAGCTCTAAACATAACTCTAACACTAACCCTAACCCTAAACCTGACCCAAACCCAAACCGTAACCCTAACACTAACGGTAACCCTACCCTAGCGCTAACAGTATCTTTAACCCTGTTCTAACTCTAGCCCTTGCCCTAACCCTAAATTTAACGCTAACTCTTACCCTAACACTACCCCTACCCCTAACCCTAACACTAACACTAACCCTAGCCCTAGCGGCAACACTATATTTAACCCTAACCCTAACTCTAGCCCTTCCCCAAACCCTAACCCTAACAGTAACCCTTACCCTTACCCTAACACTAACCCTAATCCTCACCCTAACACTAACGCTAGCCCTAGCGCTAATACTAGCTTTAACACTGCCCTAAATCTAGCCCTTGCCCCTGCAATAACTCTAACTCTACCCTAACCCTAAACCAAACCCTAACTCTAACCCTAACCCTAACCGAAACCATAAACCTAATTCGAGGTGTAAGCTTAACAGTAATGTTAACCAGTACTGTAACTCTAAATGTCTTTTAAGTCCTCACTCTAAACATGACACTAAACCTAAAGAACAGGTGAACGCTAACCGTAGCCCTAGCTCTAAACATAACACTAAACCTAATTCTAAAACTAACCATAACACTAACCCTAGACCTAGCGCTAACACTAACTTTAACACAGCCCTAACTCAAGCCATCGCCCATGCAATAACTCTAAATCTACCCCAACCCTAACCCTAACCCTAACTCTAACCCTAATCCTAGCACAAACCATACTCTAAACCTAGCTCTAAACCTAACCCTAACCCTACCACTTACACAAGATTTAATCTTATCCTACCCTTACCCTAACCCTAACCCTAACCCTAAACCTAACCATAACCCTAACCCTAACCCTAATCTAAACATAACACTAACGCTAACCCTAACCCTATACCTAGCCCTCAGCCAAAGCCTAACACTAACCCTAACTCTAACTGCAGCACTAGCTCTAAACAAAACACTAACCCTAAACCTAACCCTAACCCTAATCCTAACCATAGCCCTAGCTCTAAACATAACACTAACCCTAACCCTAACTCTAACCCTACCCTAACCCTAACCCTAACCCTAATCCTAACCCTAACCCTAAACGTAGCCATGGCTCTAAACATAACACTAACCTTAAACCTAACCTTAACCCTAACCCAAACGTAACCCTAAACATAAACCTGCCCTAACCCTAACCCTAACCCAAACCCTAACCCTAAACCTAATCGTAACCCTAACCCTAATTCTAACCCTAACCCTAACCCTAACCCAATCTCTAACTCTAACCCTAACCCTATCCCTAATCCTAACCCTAGCCCTAGCTCTAAACATAGTACTAACCCGAAACCTAACCCTAACCCTTACCCTAAACCTAATCCTAAACCTAACCCTAACACTAACCCTAACCCTAGCCTTAGCGCTAACACTATCTTTAACGCTTACCCTAACCCTAGCCATTTCCTTGGCCCTAAAACTAACTCTAACCTTAACCCTAAACCTAAACCTAACCGTAACTCTAACCCTTACCCTAACCCTAATTCTAAACCTAATTCTAGGTCAAAGTTTAACAGTAATGTTAACCGGTACTGTAACTCTTAATTTCTTTTCAGTCCTAACTCTAACATGACACTAACCTTAAAGAAAAGCCGAATGCTAACCGTAGCCTTAGCTCTAAACATAACACTAACCCTAACCCAAGCCGTAAGCCTAATCCTAACCCTAACCCTAACCCTAACAGTAGCCCTAGCTCTAAACATAACACTACCCGTAACGCTAATCCTAAGCCTAACACAAACGCTAACCCTAACCCTAAACCTTCCCTAGGACTAACACTAGCCTTAACCCTGCCCTAACTTGAGCCCTTGCCAACCCTAAGCATAGCCCTAGCTCTAAAGATAACACTAACCCTAAACGTAACTCTAACCCTTGCCCTAACTTTAAACCTATCCCTAACCCTTATGCTAACCCTTACCCTAAACCTAACCCTAAAGTAAACCTAGTCCTAACCCTAAACCTAACACTAACCCTAACCCTAATTCTAACCCGAACCCTAACCCTATCCCTTGCCCTTGACCTAACCCTAACTCTTAACCCTAACAGTAGCCCTACTCTAAACATAACAGTAACCATAACTCTAACCATAACCCTTGCCCTAAACCTAACCCTAACCCTAAACTTAACCCTAACCCTAACACAAACTCTAACTCTAGCCTTAGCGCTAACTCTATCTTTAACCCTTACCCTATCACTAGCCCTTACCTTTGCCCTAAACCTAACTCTAACCCTAACCCTAAACCAAACCGTAGGCGTAGCTCTAAACATAAACTAACGCTATACCTAATTCTAGTTCTAAGCTTAACAGTAATGTTAACCGTTATTGTAACTCTAAATTTCTATTCAGTCCTAACTCTAAGCATGACAAAAACCCTAAAGAAAAGCCGAACGCTAACCGTAGCCCTAGCTCTAAACATAACACTAACATTAACCATAATACAAACCCTAACCCTAACCCTAACACTAACGGTAACACTAACCCTAACACTAGCCCTAGGGCTAACACTAGTTTAACCTGCCCTAACTCTAGGCCTTGCCCTAACCCTAACCTAATGCTAACTCTTACCCTAACCCTAAAACTAACCCTAACCCTAACCCTAAACCTTACCCTAGCCCTAAACCTAGCCCTAGCGCTAACACTGGCTTTAACACTTCCATAAATCTAGGCCTTGCCCTAACCCTAACCCTCATGCTAACCGTTACCCTAAACCTAACCCTAAACCTTACCATAACCCTAGCCCTAGTGCTAACAATAGCTTTTACCCTAATACTACCCAAACCCAAACCCTAACCCTAACTCTAAACCTAAACCTAAACATAAACTTAACTCTAACCCTAGCCCTAACCCTAACCGTAACCCTAATCCTAACCCTAACCCTACTTCTATCCTTAACGCTAGTTCTAATATTAACCCTAACCCTGACCCTAAACCTACCCCTAGGTCCATTACTAACCTTCACCCTAAACCTAACCATAGCCCTAACCGTAACCCTGGCCTAAGCCTATTTCTAATCCTAATCCTAACCCTAACCGTTACCCGAGCTTTAAACATAACAAAAACCCTAACACTAAACCTAACCCTAAAACTAACCCTAACCCTAACGCTAACCGTAACCCTAGCCCTAACCTAAACCTAAGCCGAGCCTTAACCTTAACCCTGCGCCTAGCGCTAACACTAGCTTTAACCCAAAACCTAACCCTACCCTTACCCTAACCCTAACCCTAACCCTAAACCAAACCCTAACTTTAACCCTATCTCAAAACCTAACCCTAACCCTAACCCTAACATTAAACCTAACCATAGACCTAGCTCTAAACATAATACTAACCCTAACCCTTACCCTAACACTTGCCCTAAACCTAACCCTAACCCTAACACTAATGCTAAACCTAAACCTACCCCTAGCGCTAAGATGATCTTTAACCGTAAATCTAACCCTAGCCCTTGCTCTTCCCTTTCCTAACTCTAACCCTAACTCTAACCCTAACCGTAGCCCTGGCTCTAAACATAAAACGAACCCTAAACCTAACCCTTACCCTAACCCAAACCCTAACCCTAAAACTAACCCTAACCCTAATGGTATTTCTAGCTCTAAAAAGAACACTAAATCTAACCCTAACGCTAACCCTAACACAAACCCGAACCCTAACCCTAACGCTAGCCCTAGTGCTAACACTAGCTTTAACCCTGCCCTAAAACTAGCCCTTGCCCTTTCCCTAACCCTAACTCTAACCTTAACCCTAACACTAATCTAGCCCTAACACTAACCCTAGCCCTAGCGCTAACACTAGCTTTAACGATAACCCTAACCCTAACCCTTACCCTAACCCTAACCCTAACCCTAACCCTAACCCTAACCCTAACGCTAACTCTAACCTTGCCTTAGCACTAACACTATCTTTAACCCTAACGCTAACCCTAGCCCTTGCCCTTGTCCTAACCCTAACTCAAACTTAACCCTAGTTGTAACCTTAACGCTAGTTCTAATATTAACCCTAACCCTGGACCTAAAAATGACCCTAGGTCCAATAATAACCTTCACGCTAACCCTAGCCATAGCCCTAAAAGTAACCCTAGCCCTATGCCTAACCCTAACCTGAAACCTAACCCTAATTTTAACCCTAACCCTAACCCTAGCCATAGCGCTAACATTAGCTTTAACCCTGTCCTATCTCTAGCCCTTGCCCTAAACCTAACCCTAACTCAAAACCTTATCCTAATCCTAACCCTAACCCTAAACCTCAACCTAACTGTAACCCTAAATCTAGTCCTACCGCTAAAACTAGCTTTAACCCTAACCCTAATCCTAACCCTAAACCTAACCGTAACCCTAGCCCTAGATCTAAACATAACACTAACCCTAACCCTAACACTAACCCTAACCCAAACCCTAACCCTAAACCTAACCCTAGTCCTAGCGCTAACACTAGTTTAAACCTACCCCAAACCCTAGCTTTCGCCCTTGCCCTAACCCTGACTCTAACGCTAACCCTAACCCTAAGCCTTACCCTTTCCTTAAACCTAAACCTAAGCATAGCCCTAGCTCTAATCATAAGACTAAAATTAAGCTAACAGTAACCCTAAACGTAACGCTAACCCTAACCCTAACTCTGGCCCTAGGTCTAACACTAGCTTTAATCCTAACGCTAATCCTAACCATTTACCTAACCCTAACCCTAAACATAACCCTAATTCTAACACTAACCCTAACTAAATACTAGCCCTAACACTTACCATAACCCTACCCTAACTGTAACCCTAACCCTATCCCAAACTCTAACCCTAACCCTAACACTAAGCCAAACCTTAACCATAACCCTAACCCTAACACTAATTCTATCCCTAACCCTAAACGTATCCCTTGCCCTTGCCCTAACCCTAATTCTAACCCTAACACTAACACTAACCCTAATCCTAACCGTAACTCTAACCCTAAACCTAAACCTAACCCTAATGTTAACCCTAACCCTAGCCCTAGTGCTAAAAAGAGCTTTAACCCCAACCATAATTTTAACCCTTACCCTAACCCTAACCCTAACCCTAACCCTAGCCCTAACACTAACACTAAACGTAACCCTAAACCTAACCCTAATTCTAACCCTAACCCTAAATCTAACACTACACTAACACTTACCCTACCCTAACCCTAACCCTTACCCTAAACCTAGCCCATACCCTAACCCTAACCCTAACCCTAACACTAAACCTAACCCTAGCCTTAGCACTAAAACTACCTTTAACCCTAACCCTAATTCTAAACCTTACCCTAACCCTAACCCTAAACCTAACCCTGGCCCTAGAGCTAACACTAGCTTTAACCCTAACCCTAACCCTAAAACTAAACCTTACCCTAACCCTAAAGCTAGACCTAACCCTAACCCTAACCCTAAATCTTACACTAAACCTAATTCTAGTTTTAAGCTTAAGAGAAATGTTAACCGTTACTGTAACTTTAAATTTTCTTCAGTCCTGACTCTAAACATGACACTAACCCTAAAGAAAAGTCGAACTCTAACCGTCGCCCTAGCTCTAAAAATAACACTAACACAAACCCTAAACCTAACCCTAACCTGAACCGTAGCCCTAGCTCTAAAGATAACTCTAAACCTAACCATAACCCTAACCCTAACCCAAACCCTTTAGCTAAACCTAACGCTAACGCTAACATTAACCATAGCCCTAGCACTAACAGTAGCTTTAACCCTGCCCTAACTCTAACCCTTGCACTAATTCTAACACAAACCCATACCCTAAAACTACACCTAAATCTACTCCTAAGCCTAAACCTAACCCTAGTTCTAGTGCTAACACTAGCTTAAACCCTAACCCTAACCCTTACCCTAACCCTTACCATTACACTAAACCTAACCCTAATCCTAATCCTAAACCTAACCCTAACTGTAAACCTAAACCTAACACTTACCCTAACCCTAACCCTAACCCTAACCCTAACCCTAACCCTAGCCCTTGCCCATGCCCTAATCCTAACACTAACCTAACCCTAACCCTAACCCTAACCCTAACCCTAGCCCTAGCCCTAGCGCTACACTAGCTTTAACCCTAAACCTAATCCTAACGATTACCCTGCCCTAACCATAATCCTAACCCTAACTCTAACCCTAACCCTTACCCTAAACTTAACCCTAGCCCTAACATTAACCCTAATCCTAGCCCTAGCGCTAACACTAGTTTTAATCCTCCCCTAATTCTAGCCCTTACCCTAAACCTAAACCTAAACCTAACCGTAGACCTAGTTCTAAACATAACATTACCCTAACCCTAAACCTCACCCTTGCCCTAAGCGTAACCCTAACCCTAACCTTTTCCCTAGCCTTAGGGATATCACTACCTTTAACCCTGCCTGAAACCTAGACCTTGCCCTAACCCTAACGCTTAAGCTAACCCTTACCCTAACCCTAACCCAAACCCTAACCATAACCCTAGCCCTACTGCTAACCCTAGCTTTAACCCTAAACCTAAACCTAAAACCTAACCTAACCCTAACCCTAAAACTAACCCTAACCCTAGCCCTAACGCTAACCCTAACACTAACCCTAACAATAGCCCTAGCTCTAAACATAACAAATAACCCTAACCCTAACTCTAAAACTAACCCTAACCAAAACCCTCACCCTAACCGTAACCCTAACCATAGCCCCAGCTCTAAAAATAACACTAACCATAAACTTAATCCTAACCCTAACCCTAACCCTAACGCTAACCCTTACCCAAACCCTAACCCTAAACCTAACCATAACCCTATCCCTAGCTCTCACACTAGCTATAAACCTAACCCTAACCATAAACCTAACCCTAACCCTATCCCTCACCCTAAAACTATTCCTAAGCCTAACCCTAACCCTAAACCTAATCCTATTCCTAACCCAAACACTAACCCTAACCCTAACCCTAACCCTAACCCTAACCCTAACCCTAACCCTTCCCTAACTCTAGCCCTTTCCCTAAACCTAACCCTAATGCTAACCCTAACCATAGCCCTAGCTCTAAACATAACAAATAAATCTTACACTAACCCTAACCCTTTCCTTAACCCAAATTCTGACCCTAACTTTAATGCTTATCCTAACCCTAGCCCTAGCGCTAACACTATCGTTAATCCTAACCCTAACCCTAACCCTAACACTAACACTAACACTAACACTGACCCTAAACCTAACCATAATCTAAACCCTAACCCTAACCCTAACCCTAACCCTAATGCTAACCCAAGTCCGAACACTTACCCTAACGCTAACCTCAACCCTAACCATAGCACTAGAGATAACACTAGCTTTAATTCTGCTCTAAACCTAGCCCTCGCCCTAACCCTAACCTAACAGTAACCCTTACCCTAACCCTAAACCAAACCATAACCCTAAACCTAGCCCTAGAAATAACACTAGCTTTAACACTAACCCTAAACCTAACACTAACCTTAATCCTAACCCTAACCCTCGCCCTAACCCTAACCCAAACCCTAACCTTAGCCGTAACCCTAATATTAACCCTAAATGTAGCCCTAGATCTAAACATAACATTAACCCTAACCCTAACACTAACCCTTAACCAAACACTTGCCCTAACCGTAAGCCTAACCCTAAACCTAACGCTAACCTTAACCCTAGCCCTAGCGCTAACACTATCTTTTACCCTAACCCTAAACCTAGCCCTTGACCTTGTCCGTATCCTAACTCTAACCCTAACCCTAACCCTAACCATAGCCCTAGCTCTAAACATAACACTAACCCTAACCATAAGCCTAACCCTTGCCCTAAAACTAAACCAAACCCTAACCCTAACACTCGCCCTTGGGATAACACTAGCATTACCCCTGCCCTAAACCTAGCCCTAACCCTAGTGCTAACCTTAACGCTAGTTCTAATATTAACCCTAAAACTGGCACTAAAACTAACTCTACTTCCAATTCCAACCTTCACCCTAACCCTAGCCATAGCCCTACTGTAAACCTAGCCTGAAGCCTAACCCTAACCCTAATCTAACCCTAACCCTAACCCTAAACCTAATCCTAACCCTAAACCTAACACTAACCCTAACCCAAACCCTAACCCTTCCCTAAATCTAGCCCTTGCCCTAACCCTAAACCTAATGCTAATCCTTACGCTATCCCTAACCCTTACCCTAACACTAACCCTAACCCTAGCACTAACACTAGGTTTAACCCTAACCCTAACCCTAACCCTAACACTAACCCTAACCCTAACCCTAACCCTACGCCTAAACTTAGCCCTAACCCTAACCCTCACCCTAAACCTAACCCGAACTCTAACCCTAAACATTCCCCAGCCCTAAACCTAACCCTAAACCTAATTCTAAACCTAAACCTAACCCTAAGAATAGCCCTAGCTCTAAACCTAACACTAAACCAAAACCTAACCCTAACCCTTAACCTAACCCTAAAAGTAACCCTGACGTTAACCCTAAACCTAACCCAAGCCCTAGCGCTAACACTAGCTTTAACCCTGCCCTAATTTTTGCCCTTGCCCTAACACTAACCCTAATACTAACCCTTACCCTAAACCTACCCCTAACCCTAACCCAACCCTAGCCTTAACGCTAACACTATCTTTAATCCTAACCCTAAAACTAGCCCTTTCCCTTGCCCTAACCCTAACTCTAACCCTAAACCTAATTCTAACTGTAGCCCTAGCTCTAAACATAACACTAACCCTAACCCTAGCCCTAAGCCTAACCCTAACCCTAACCCTAATCCTATCCCTAAACCTAACACTAACCCTAACCCAAACACTAACCCTTCCCTAAATCTAGCCCTTGCCCTAACCCTAACCCTAACGCTAACCCTTATGCTATCCCTAACCCTTATCCTAACACTAACCCTAGCCCTAAGGCTAACACTAGGTTTAACCCTAACCCTAACCCAAACACTAACCCTTCCCTAAATCTAGCCCTTGCCCTAACCCTAACCCTAACGCTAACCCTTACGCTATCCCTAACCCTTACCCAAACACTAACCCTAGCCCTAAGGCTAACACTAGGTTTAACCCTAACCCTAACCCTAACACTAACCCTAACCCTAACCCTAACCCTAACCCTAAACTTAGCCCTTACCCTAACCCTAAACCTAAACTTAGCCCTTACCTTAACCCTAACCCTAATGTTAACCCTAACCCTAGCCTTTGATCTTGACCTAACCCTAACCCTAACCCTAACCCTTATCCTATCCTTAGTCCTAACCCTAACCCTAACCCTAACCCTAACCGTAGCCCTAGCTCTAAACATAACACTAACCCTAACCCTAACCCTAACCCTTGCCCTAAACCTAACCCTAACCCTAACCGTAACCCTCGTCCCATGGATACCAATAGCTTTAACCCGGCTCTAAACCTAGCCCTTGACCTAACCCTAACCCTTAAGCTAACCCTTACCCTAACCCTAAACCTATTTCTAACCCTACCCTAGCCCTAGCTCGAACTCTAGTATTAACCCTAACCCTAAACCTAACCCCTAACCTAACCCTAACCCTAACGCTCTCCCTAACACTAACCCTTACCTTAATCTAACCCTAACCCTAACCCTAATCCGATCCCTAGACCTAACCCTAACCCTAACACTAACCCTTACCATAGACCTAGCTCTAAACATAACAAATAAATCTTACCCTAAAGCTAACCCTTACCCTAACCCTAACCCTAACCCTAACCCTAACCCTAACGCTAATCATAACCTTAGCCCTAGAGCGAACACTATCTTTAATCCTAACCCTAACACTAACCCTAACACTAACCCTAACCGTAACCTAAACCCTATCCCTAACCCTAACCCTTACCCTAACCCAATTACTAACCCTTACCGTAATCCTAACCTCAACCCTAACCCTAGCACTAGGGATAACACTAGCTTTAATTCTACCCTAAACCTAGCCCTTGCCTTAACCCTAACCTAACGGTAATCCTTAACCTAACCTTAACCCAAACCCTAACCCTAAACCTAGACCTAGCGCTAACACTAGCTTTAACCCTAACCCTAATTCTAGCCCTTAACCTAACCCTAAGCCTAACGCAAACGCTAACCCTAACCCTAACCTTAACCCTAACCCTAACCCTAAGAGTATCCCTAGCTCTAAACATAACACTAACCCTAAACATATCGCTAACCTTTGCCCTAACCCTAACCCTTACCCTAACCCCAACCCTAACGCTAACCCTAACCCTAACCCTTATCCTAACCCTAACCCTAACCCTAACTTTAATCTAACCCTAATCTAATTCTAGGTCTAAGCTTAACAGTAATGTTAACCGGTACTGTAATTCTAAATTTCTCTTCAGTTCTAACTCTAAAAATTACAGTAACCCTAAAGAAAAGCCAAACACTAACCGTAGCCCGGGCTATAAATATAACACTAACCCTAACCCTAGCCGTAGCCCTAACCCGAACCCTAACACTAACCCTAACCCTAACTGTAACCCTAGCTCTAGCCGTAACTTGAACCTTAATTTGGACTAAGCCTCAGCCCTAACCCTAATCCTTACTCTATGCTTAGCCTAAATTTTAAAACTAACTGGAACCGTAACCCTAACCCTAACACTAGCTGTAACTCAAATCCTAATTGTAAACTAGTTCAAGGCTATCCCCAACCCTAATCCTAGGCCTAAATAACAGTAATGTTAACCGGTACTATAACTCTAAACTTAATTTCAGGCCTAACCATAAACATGACACTAAACCTAACAATTAGCTTAAGCATAACCCTACCCTTAGCCCTAGCCCTAACCCTAAATTTAAACCTCAGTCGAACCCTAGCCCCAGGCATAACACTACACCTAGCCCTAGCCCTGACCCTAAGACTAATCTAAAACTAGACATTGCCCTTATTTTAACCCTAATTCTAACACAGGCCCTAATCCTAACACAAACCCTAATTCTAGGCTTAATCTTAAGAGTCATGTTGACCGGTATTGTAACTCAAAACAACTTCCCATTCCTAACCAGAAACATGACATTAACCATAATGGTAACCCTAAACTTAACCCTAACCCTAGTTCTAACCTTAATGCTAGTTCTAATATTAACCCTAACCCTGGACATAAGAATCACCCTAGACATAATACCAAACTTCACCCTAAACCTAACCATAGCCCTAACCGTAACCCTAGCCATAAGCCTAAGCCTAATCCTAACCCTAACCCTAACCCTAAACATAGCCCTAGCTCTAAAGATAACACTAACCCTAACCCTACCCAAACCCTAACCTTGATTCTAACCCTAAACCTAACCCTAGCACTAGCGTTAACATTAGCTTTAATTCTGCCCTACCCTAGCCCTTGCCCTAACCCTAACCCTAACGTTAACACTTACCGTATCCCTAGCCCTTAACCTTAACCTAACCATAGCTCTAGCGCTATCACTAGCTTTAACCCTAACCCTAACCCTAACACTAACCCTAACCCTAACCCTAACCCTAACCTTACCCTAACCTTAGCCCTAAACCTAATGCTAACCCTAACCATAGCCCTAGGTCTAATAATAACACTAACCCTAACTCTAAACCTAAACCTAAACCTAAAACTTACCCTAACCCTAATTATAACCCTAAACCTAACTCTAACCCTAATCCTACCCTAGCTCTAAAACTATCTTTGACCCTAACCCTAACCCTAGCCCTTGCCCTTCCCCTAAACGTAAATCTAACCCTAACCCTAACCCTAACCTTAGCCCAAATCCTAAACCAAACCCTAACCATAACCCTAGCTCTAAACATAACACTAACCCTAACCCAAACCATAAACCTTTTACTAACCGTAACCCTAACCCTAACCTTTACCCTAGCCCTCGGGATAACACTAGCTTTAACCCAGCACTAAATATACCCCTTGCCCTTACCCTAACCCTTAAGCTGACCGATAACCTAACACTAACCCAAAACCTAACCCAAACCCTACCCCTAGTGCTAACCTTAGCTTTAACCCTAACCCTAAACCTTAACCTAACCTTACACTAACCCTTACGCTAACCCTAACCCTAACCCTAACCCTAAACCTAACCCTAACCCTAAACCTAACCCTAACCCTAGCACTAACCCTAACCCTAATTCTAACCCTAACCATAGCCCTAGCTCTAAACATAACAATTAACCCTAACCCTAACCCAATACCTAACCCTAACCCTAAACCTAACCCTAACTGTAGCCCAAGCTCTAAAAATAACACTAACCATAAACCTAATTATAACCCTAACACAAACCCTAACCCTAACCCTAGCCCTAGGGCTAACACTAGTTTTAACCTTGCTCTAAATCTAGCCCTTGCCCCAACCCAAACCCTAACGCTAAGCCTTAGACAAACACTAACCCTAACCCTAACCCTAACCTTAAACCTAATCTTATCCCGAACCCTAACCTTACCCCTATTGCTAACACTAGCTTTAACCCTTCCCTAACTCTAGCCCTTGACGTAACCCTAACCCTACCACTAACCCTTACCCTAACACTAACCCTAACCCTAACCCTAAACCTAAACGTAACACTTGCCCGAACCCTAACCATAACCCTAACCCTAACTCTAACCCTAATCCTATTCCTAGCACAAAAACTATCTTTGACCCTAACACTAACCCTAGCCCTTGCCCTTTCCCTAACCCTAACTCTAACCCTAACACTAACCCTAACCTTAGCCCTAATGCTAACCCAAACCCTAACCATAGCCCTAGATCTAAACATAACACTAACCCTAACCCTAACCCTAAACCTTGCCCTAATCGTAACCCTAACCCTAACCTTTACCCTAGCCCTAGGGATAACACTAGCTTTAACCCTGCACTAAACATAGCCTTTGCCCTTACCCTAACCCTTAAGCTAACCGTTACCCTAACACTAATTCAAACCCTAACCCTAACCCTAGCCTTAGTGCTAACCCAAGCTTTAACCCTAACCCTAAACCTAAAACCAAACCTTACACTAACCCATACACTAACCCTAACCCTAACCCTAACTCTAACCCTAACCATAAACCTAAACCTAACCCTAAACCTAACCATAACCCTAGCCCTAAACCTAACCCTAACTCTAACCATAACCATAGACCTACCTCTACACATAACAATTAACCTAACCCTAATCCTAAACCTAACCCTAACCCAAACCGTAACCCTAACCCTAACCCTAACCGTAGCCCAAGCTCAAAAAATAACACTAACCATAAACCTAATCGTAACCCTAACACAAATCCTAACCCTACCCTAACACTAACCCTAACCCTAACCCTAGCCCTAGCGCTAACACTAGCTTTAACCCTAACCCTAACCATAACCCTTACCCTAAACCTAAACCTAACCCTAACTCTAACGCTAACCCTAACCGTAGCCCTAGCGCTAACCCTATCTTTAACCCTAACCCTAACCCTAGCTTTTGCCCTTATGCTAACTCTAACTGTAACTGTAACCTTAACCCTAACCCTAACTCTAACCCTAACCCTAACCCAAACCCTAAACCTAATTCTAGGTCTAAGCTTAACAGTAATGTTAACCGGTACTGTAACTCTAAATTTCTTTTAGGTCCTAACTCTACACATGAAAAAAACCCTAAAGAAAAGCCGAACGCTGACCGTAGGCCTAGCTCTAAATATAACACTAACCCTAACCCTTGCTCGAAGCCTAAGCCTAACCCGAACCCTCACCGTAACCCTAGCTCTAGCCGTAACTTTAACCATAATTTTGGACCAAGCCTTAGCCCTAAGCCTAAGCCTTACCGTAAGCTTAGCCTAAGTTTTAAAACTAACCCGAACTGTAACCCTAACATAGCCCTAGCCCTAGCCCTAATCCTAAATTTAAACCTCAGTCTAACCCTAGCTCCAGGCCTAACAATCCCTGGCCTTAGCCCTGACCCTAAGCCTAACCGAAACCTAGTCATGGCCCTTATTTTAACCCTAATTCTAACACAGACCTAGTCCTAACACTACCCCTAATTCTAGGCCTAAGCTTAAGAGTCATGTTGACCAGTATTATAACTCAAAACAACTTGCCCATCCTAATCCGAAACATGACAATAACTTTAATGGTTACCCTAAACCTAACCCTAACCCTCGTTATACCTTAACGCTAGTTCTAATATTAACCCTAACCCTGGCCCTAAACCTAACCCTAGGTAAAATACTAAACGGAACCCTAACCCTAACGGTAGCCCTAATTGTAACCATTGCCCTAAGCCTAAACATAACCCTAACCCTATCCCTAACCATAGTCCTAGATCTAACATAACACTAACCCTAACCCTAACCCAAACCCTAAGCCTAATTCTAACCCTAAACCTAACACTAGCCCTAGCGCTAACACAGCCTTTAACCTGGCCCTACACTTAGCACTTGCCCTAACCCTAACCCTAACGCTTACCCTTACCCTAACCCTAACTCTAAACCTAACACTAACTCTAACCCTAAACCTAACCCTTAACCAAACTCTAGACCTAACCGTAATCCTATCCCTAGCCCTAGCGCTAACACTAGCTTTAACCCTGCCCTAACACTAGCCCTTTCCCTAACCCTAACCCTAACGCTAACCCTTAATTTAACCAAACGCTAAACATAATCCTAACCCGAACCCTAACCCTAATCCTAACCCTAAACCTAAGCCTAACCCTAACCCAAACCCTATCCCTATGCCCTTGCCCTAACCCTAACACTAACCCTAACACAAACACTAACCCTAACCCTAACCCAAACCCTAACCCTAACCCTATTTCTAGAACTAACACTAGCTTTATCCCTGCCCTAAATCTAGCCCTTGCCCTAACCGTAAAGCTAACGCTAAACCTTACACTAACCCTAAACCTAACCCTAACACTAACCCTAACGCTAACCCTAACCCTAACCCTAACCCTAGGCCTAGCGCGATCACTAGCTTTAACCCGTCCCTTACTCTAGCCTTTGCCCTAACCCTAAACCTAATGCTACACCTTACACTATCCCTTACCCTTACCTGAAACCTAACTCTAGTTCTAGCGCTAACACTAGCTTTAACCATAACCCTACCCCTACCCCTAACCCTAACCCTAACCTTAAACCTAACCCTAACTCTAACCCTAACCCTAAACCTAACACTAACCCTAACCCTAAACCAAGCCCTAACTCTAACCCAAACCCTAACCCTAAAACTAACCCTTACTGTAACCGTAGACCTAGCTGTAAACATAACACTAACCCTAACACTAACCCTAACCCTAACCCAAAACCTAACCCTAAAACTAACCCTAAACCTAACCATAGCCCTAACTCTAAACATAACACTATACCTAACCCTAAACCTAACCCTAACTCTAACCCTAAACCTTACCCTAGCCCTAGCACTTACACTAGATTTAAACCTAACCCTAACCCTAACGCTAACCCGAACCCTACCCTGAGCGGTAACACTATCTTTAACCCTGACCCTAAACCTAGCCCTCTCCCTTCCCCTAACCCGAACTCTAACACTAACCCTAACCCTAACCCTAGCACTAACTCTAAACATGACACTAACCCTATAAAAAGGCCGAACGCTAACTGTACCCTAGCTCTAAACATAACACTAACCCCAACCCTAGTTCTAAGCCTAAACCTAACCCTAACCCTAACCCTAATCATAACCCTAGCTCTAAACATAACACTAACACTAACCCTAACACAAACCCTAACCTTAACCCAAACCCTAACCCTAACCCTAACACTAGCCCTAGGGCTAACACTAGCTTTAACCCTGCCCTAACTCTAGGCCTTCTCCTAACCCTAACCCTAAGCTAACACTTACCCTAACTCTAAACCTAACCCTAACCCTTACCCTAACCCTAACCCTTACCATAAACCTAGCCCTACTACTCACAATAGCTTTAACCCTAATTCTACCCTAACCCTAACACTAACCCTAACCCTAACCCTAAACCTAACCCTAAACCTAACCCTAACCCTAGTTCTAACCTTAATGCTAGCTCTATTATTAACCTAACTCTGACACTAAACCTAACCCTAGGTCCAATACTAACCTTCACCCTAACCCTATTTATAGCCCTAACCATAACCCTAGCCCTAAGCATAACCCTAACCCTAACCCTAACCCTAACCCTAATTTAACCCTAAGCCAAAACCTAACCCTAACTCTAGCCCTAACCCCAACCCTAAACCTAACCCTAACCTAGCCCTAACTCTAACCCTAACCCTAGCCCTTTCCCTAGCCCGAACCCTAGCTCTAACCCTAATCCTATTCCTAACCGTAGCCCTAGCTCGAAACATGACACTCACCCTAAACCTAATTCTAGGTCTAAGCTTAACAGTAATGCTAACTGCTATTGTAACTTTAATTTTCTTTTCAGTCCTAACTCTAAATATGACACTAACCCTAAAAAAAAGCCGAACACTAACCGTAGCCCTAGCTCTAAACATAACACTAACCCTAACCCTAACCCTAACACTTGCCCTAACCCAAACCCAAACACTAAACCTAAAGATAAACTGACCCTAATCCTAGTGCTAATACTATCTTTAACCCTAAACTTACCTCTAGCCCTTGCCCTTGCCCTAACCCTAACCCTAACAAAAACCCTAACCCTAACCCTAACCATAACCCTAAACCTAAACCTAACCAGAGCCCTATTGATTACACTACCTTTAACCCTGCCCTAAATCTAGCCCTTGCCCTTAACCTAACCCTAACTCTAAACATAACTCTAACCATAAACCTAGCCCTAGTGCTAACACTAAGTGTAAACTTAACCCTAACGTTAACCCTTACACTAACACTAACCCGAACCCTAACCTTAAACCTAACCCTAACTTGAACCCTAACCCTAACACAAACACTAACCCTAATTCTAACCCTAACCCTAACACTAGCCCTAGCGCTAACAGAGCCTTCAACGCTGCCCTAACCCTAGCCTGTGCCCTAACACTAACCCTAACGCTAACCCTTACTATAACCTTATCCCTAGTGCTCACTTAGCTTTTCCGTAACCCTAACCCTAACCCTAACCCTAACCCTTCCCTAACTCTAGCCCTTGCCCTAACCTAACCCTAAGGCTAACCCTTACCCTATCCCTAACCCATACCCTAACCCTACCCCTAGCTCTAACGCAAACACTATCTTTGGCCCTAACCATAACTCTGGCTTTAGCCCTCGCCCTAACTCTAACTTTAACCCTAACCCTAACCCTAACCTTTGCCCTAACCCTAACCCTAACACTAACCATAGCCCTAACTCCAAACATAACACTAACCCTAACCCTAAACCTATCACTAACACAAGTCCTAACCCTTACCCTAACCTTAACCCCAACCCCAATCCTAGCACTTGGGATAACACTAGCTTTAATTCTGCCCTAAACCTAGCCCGTGTCCTAACCCTAACCCTAACAGTAAACATTACCCTAAACCTAACCCAAACCCTAACTCTAACCCTAGCCCTAGTGCTAACACTAGCATTAACCCTAACCCTAATTCTAACGCTTAACGTAAACCTAAGCCTAACCCTAACCTTATCCCTAACCCTAACCCTAACCTAACCCTAACCCTAAATCTATCTTTTGCCCTAAACCTAAACCTAACGCTAACCCTTACCCTAACCCTAACCCTAAACCTAACCCGAACCCAAACCCTAACCCTAACCCTAATCCTAACCCTACCCTTAACAGTAACACAAGTCCTAAACCAAAGCCTAACCCTAAACCTAACCCTAACCATAGGCCTAGGGCTAACACTAGCTTTATCCATGCCCTAACTCTAGCCCTTACCCGTACCCTAACACTAACGCGAAACCTTACCCTAACCCTAACGCTGAACCTAACCCTAACCCTAACCCTAACACCAATTCTAATCATAACTCTAGCCCTAGTGTTAAAACTAGCTTTAACTCTTCCCTAAAACTAGCCCTTGTCCTAACCCTAACTCTAACCCTAACCCTAATCGAACCCTAACCATTACCATAGGCCTAGCTCTAACATAGCCTTTAACCCTGCTCTAACGCTTGCCCTTGCCCTAACCCTATCCCTAACGCTAACCCTTACCAGAACCCTAGCCCTAGTGCTCACACGAGCTTTTCCCTAACCCTAACCCTAACCCTAACCCTAACACTAACCCTAAACCTAACCTTAAAACTAATGCTAACCCTAACCATAAATCTTACCCTAACCCTAACCCTAGCCCTAGCACTAACACTCGCTTTAACCCTAAACCTAACCCTAAACCTAACTCTAACCCTAACCCTAACCTTAACCCTAAACCTAATCCTAAACCTAACCCTAACCCTATCCCTAACCCTAACCCTAACCTGATGCCTAACTCTAACCCTAATCCTAACCCTAACCCTAACCTAACTCTAACCCTAACATTAACCCTAACCCTAACCTTAGCCCTAACCCTAACGCTAACCCTAACCTTAGCCCTAGGTCTAACATTAACACTAACCCTAACCATAACCCTAAAACTAAACCTAACACTTGCCCTAACCCTTACCCGAACCCTAACCCTAACCCTAACCCACACCCCAGTTCTAACCCTAAACCTACCCCTAACCCTAACCTAAACTTAACCCTAACCCTAACCCTAACCCTAACCCTAACCCTAACTCTAACCCTAGCCCTAGCTCTAAAAAAAACACTAACCCTAATCCTAACCCTCACGCTAACCCTAACCGTAGCCCTAGCTCTAAACATAATACTAACCCTAGCCCTATCCCTAACCCTAACCGTAACCCTAACCCTAAACCTAACACGAACGGTAGCCCTAGCTCTAAACATATCACCAACCTTAACCCTAAACCTAACCCTTGCCCTAACCCTAAACCTAAGCCTAACCCTTACGCTAACCCTAACCCTAGGCCTAGCGCTAACACTATCTTTAACCCTAACCATAACCCTAGCCCTTGCCCTTACCCTAACCCTAACTCTAACCCTAACCCTAACGCTCACCCTAACCCTAGCCCTAGCACTACACTATCTTTAACCCTAACCCTAACCCTAACCCTAACTCTAACACTAACCCTTACCCTAGCCCTTTCCCTAACATTAACCCAAACCCTAACCCTAACAGTAACTCTAACCTAAACCCTAACCCTAACCCTAACCCTAACCCTAACCCTAACCCTAGCCTAACCTGAACCCTAACCCTAACCCTAACCCTAACCATAACCCTAGCTCTAGCCGTAACTTTAACCTTAATTTTGGACCAAGCCTTAACCCTAAGCCTAACCCTTAACATAAGCTTAGCCTAAGTTTTAAAACTAACCCAAATTGTACCCCTAACCGTAACAATAGCGGTAACTCAATTCCTAATTCTAAACCTGTTCAAGGTTAACGCAAACACTTATACTAGGACTAAATAACAGTATTGTTAAATGGTACTATAACTCTAAACTTAATTTCAGGCCTAACCATAATCATGACACTAAACCTAACAATTAGTTTTAACATAACCCTAGCCCTAGCCCTAGCCCGAATCCTAAATATAAACCACAACCTAACCCTACCCCAGGCCTAACACTACCCCCTGCCATAGACCTGATCCTAAGCCTAACCTAACATAGTCATTGCCCTTATTTCAACACTAAATCTAACACAGGCCCTAGTCCTAAACCTAACCCTAATTCTAACACTAACCCTAACCCTAACCCTAGCCCTAGCACTAACACTAGCTTTAACCCTTCCCTAACTATAGACCTTGCCCTAACCCTAACTCTAATGCTACCCCTTACCCTATCCCTAAGCCTTATCCTAACCCTAACCCTAACCCTAGCGCTCACACTAGCTTTAACCCTGACCATAACACTAACCCTAACCCTAACCCTAAACCTAACTCTAAACCTAACCCTAACTGTAACCATAACACTAAACCTAACCCTAACCCTAAACCTAACCCTAACCCTAACTGTAACCCTAACCCTAACCCTAGCCCTAGCCCTAGCTCTAAACATAACCCTAACCCTAACCATAACCTAACCCTAACCTTAAACCTAAACCTAACCCTAACCCTAGCCCTAATTCTAAATATAACACTAACCGTAACCCTAACCATAATCCTAACCTTAACCGTAACCCTAAGCCTAACTGTAGCCCTAACCCTAACCCTAACCGTAGCTGTAGCTCTAAACATAACACTAATGCTAACCCTAAGCCTAACCCTTGTCCTAACCCTAATCCTAAAGCTAACCCTAACGCTAACCCTAACCCTAGCCTTAGCGCTAACACTATCTTTAAACTTTACCCTAACCATACCTCTTGCCCTTGCCCTTAACCTAACTCTAACCCTATCCCTAACTCTAACCGTAGCCCCAGCATAAACATAGCACTAATCCTAAACCTAATTCAAGGTCTAAGCTTAAAAGTAATGTTAAACGGTACTGTAACTCTAAATTTCCATTCAGTCCTAACACTAAACATGACACTAACCCTAAAAAAAAGACGAACGCTAACCGTAGCCCTAGCTATAAACATAATAGTAAATCTATACCAGCCTGAAGCCTAACCCTAACCCTAACCCTAACCGTAGCCCTAGCTCTAAACATAACACTAATCCTAACCCTAAATCTAACCCTAACCCTAACCCTAACCCTAAACCTAACCCTAACCCTATTTCTTGCTCTTGCCCTAACCCTAACTCTAACCAATACCCTAAACCTAACACTAACCCTAACCATAACCATAACCCTAAGCATAGCCCTAGCTCAAAATATAACACTAACACTAAACCTAACCCTAACCCTTGCCCTAACCCTAAACCTAACCCTAACCCTAAGGCTAACCCTTACCCTAAAGCTAACCCTATACGTAAACCTAACCCTAATCCTAACCCTAGCCCTATTGCTAACACTAGCTTGAATCCTAACACAAATCCTAACCCTTACACTAACCCTAATATAACCCTAAACCTAAACCTAGCCATTGACCTTGCCCTAACCCTAACTATAATTCTAACCCTAACCCTAACCCTAACACAAACCCGAACACTAAAACTAAACCTAACCCTAACCCTAACCCTAGCCCTAGGTCTAACAATAGCTTTAACCTGGCACTAATTCTAGCCCTTGCCCTAACCATAACTCTAACGCTAACCCTAAGTCTAGCTCTAGCTCTAACTCAAATCCTAAACCTAACGTAACCCTAAGACTAACTGTAGGCCTACCCCTAACCCAAACTGGTACTCTAACACTAAATGCATTCCTAACTATAACCCTATACCTACCCCACAACCTAACCCTATCTCTAAAGCTGACCCTACACTAAACACTCATCCTAGGCCTAAGCTTCACAGTAATGTTAACTGGTATGGTAACTCTAAACTTATTTCCGGTCCTAAACCTAAACATGAAACTAACCCTCACCCTAACCCTGGACGTAGCCATAAACCTAACACTAACCCCTACCCTAACCCTAACCATAACCCTAGACCTACATCTAAACCTAACCCTAACCCTAACCTTAGCCCTAACATGAACCCTAACCCTAAATTTGTTCAAAACCTAACCTAACCCTAATCCTATACTTAACTCTAACTCCAAGAAAACTCTAAATCCAAACTAATTCCTGACCATAACGCTAACCCTAACCCTAACCCCAGCCTAGCCCTAATCGTAAGCCTAAACATAGTCCTTGCCCTAATCCTAACCCTGACCCTAACCCTCTCCCTATCTAACCCTCACTCTAACCCTAAACTCGTTCAAAACCTATTTGTCTGAATCCTCTAAATAGAAAAGAACACATTTGGGGATCTCTGACAGGAAAGCTCTGTGCTCCCGGATTACACACATGAGGCTTTGAGAAACGCACCGCCTTTCCTAAGCGGCATATACTGCCTTGAGGTTTCTAGTATTTCCTTCCATCATCGTGGCAGCGTGTTCACATGAGCATCGCAACACCATTTCATAGTGTGTGACCGCTGTGGGATTTCTCTGGAGCGTGTACGCGCAACTCTCACAAAAAGGCTTGCACCCGCTTCGTGCGAATTGTCACCGTAAAAGCACACAGGTTTCCAGGAGAACGTTCACTCTTTGTAGTTGTTCGTGCAAGAGAACGT
>PVKZ01006628.1:0-32485 GCA_004027375.1 Macroglossus sobrinus | reverse complement strand
TTTTTGGCAAGTTACACTTCCTTCGTTTGTAAAATACGGATAAAAACAATGCTCCCGACCTCGCAGGATCATTGTGAGGGTTAAATAAGCTAAGGCGTGTAAAGTGCTTAAGCAGTGTCCTGGCTTGCGGTCAGTGCCACATCAGCGCTGGCTGTTATTCGCATTTTTATTAGGAATAACCCTTGTGGCCACAGAACTGGAAGCCCAAATCTCAGAATTTCCCTCTTCCCAAGTTTCGTGCTTCCAAATCAAGGCTCTGTCCTCATTTTGTGCTATATCCATGTTGTCCGACACGGAAGCCATTAGCTGGCCACCTGGGGCTATTTGTATTAAAAAATGTATACTAAATAAATTAAACATTGCCTTTCTCAGTCACACTAGCCACTTTTAAAGCACTAGACGGCCACGGTGGCTGATGGCTACTGAAAGCTCTATTGGACAACGCTGCACTAAATATATAGCAAGGACATTTCTGAATCCCAAACTCTGTGTGTGTGTGTGTGTGTGTGTGTGTGTGTGTGTGTGTGTGTGTGTAAAGCAGAGAACCACCTGTGTCTCCACGTAAGGAAACACTAAAACGTTCTTTTCTTAAAGGCAAATTGGGAACCAACCTACACCCTAACTGAAACCAAATGGCATGGCGTGACCATGCATGCTCACTGGACGTGGACAGGGTATCAGGAGTGAGGGTCTTCCTTTCTGGAACTAGCCCTCTGCCTCGACTTTTATGCAGAAGAGCATTGGTGAAAGGAAAGGAAGGAAGGAAGGAAGGAAGGAAGGAAGGAAGGAAGGAAGGAAGGAAGGAAGGAAGGAAAGAAGGAAGGAAGGAAGGAAGGAAAGAAAGAAGAAAGACAGACAGACAGACAGACAGACAGAAAGAAAGACAGAAAGACAGAAAGACAGAAAGAAAGAGAAAACGAAAAAAAGAAAAGGAGTCCAATATGTACAAACATACCTACCAGAAACTACAAAATGCAGTGGCAAAAGGAAAAGGCTTGCATAGCTTTGCCAAAGGTCGCAAGATCCATCAATGGAAGAGCTGGGACTGCAGCCGAGGTGTGTTTAGCTCCAAAGCCCAAGCCCTCGATTGCGACAGCCGCCCGCTCGGCCTGGGTATTAGACCACGCTGGCTAGCCAACGTGTGGGTCTGGTCCCCAGCGCTGTCCACTCAACCTCGCGCTAAATAATGACCGTGAGGACACGCCTTGCCCCTGAGAGCTGTCTCTCGGGGGATGGAAACCCAGGACACGATGGGGAATAAATAGGTCGGGAGAAGCCAACGCTCAGTAGGCACAGCCTACCTGGCTGGGGCAAAGGGGACAACTCCAAACAGAAGGACAGGACCAGGTACCTGGGGAAGAACAGTCTCTTCTTTTCCAAGTAATCATTTAGCCCCCTCTGGATGTCCTCCAGCAAGATGTTGGCCTCCTGAAGCTTCTCGGCCATCCGCGGCTGGTCCGCTGCCATCAGAACTCTGGGGTCCTTCACCTGGGTGCCATCGACAAAGGCGAGACTCGTCACGGGTTCCCACATCCCGAGACTGCTCGTCGTATGCGTGTGTGACTGGGTCATCGTCGGTATGGTCATCGTTGGTCCCGAATGAGCCTCGGTTAAATAACTCACTGAGTCTGGATGACCATTCACATTCTGAAAGGACTCTCGGTCTGCGAGTTGTATGGCGTCACCCTGCACCAGTGGCCTTCTGCCTCGTCAGGAATAAGAACTACATTATCACACAAACTGCTAGCAGTTCCTTCCAGGAAGCTGGGGTTTCGAAAGCCCCCTCTTTCTATATTTATTACAAATTCCGTGTTTGGAATTTTAAACGGTAAGTTTTGAGATTAGAAGGAACCCTACAACTACCAAATCTGCAAAAATCTAGTTTGCTTCCAAGTTTCAAGGCCCAGGCAGGGCTGCGATGCGCCCCGAGGGACATCTGCCTGGCGCCCCACGGCCCCGCGGGCGAGGTGTGCCGGGGCGGGGGCGGGCGGGGGAGACTCACCGCCTGGGACATGAGAGATTTCCAGTACCCGTCGACGAGGGCGAATTTCCGGCCCTCCTCCGGCATCTGCGCTATGATGTCCTCCGAACTGAAGATGGGCTCCAGGTACAGCCAGGTGGCCTGGCACTTCAGCCAGGCGTCCAAGATCTCCTGCATGCGGACCAGCTTTTCCTCCCACTTCTGCGGAGTGAGCGTTTTGTGTCCGGGTCACTCCCCCGCCACTCCGCACCTCCGCATCGCAGGTGCGAGGGGACGCACGCACTCATTCATTCACTCTTGCCCTCGGCTAGCACGTCCCTAGCGAGCGCCCCCTCTGTTCCGGTCAGTGTTCTGGGCGGTGCGGACACCGCGATGCATGAAACAAATGAGTCCATCCTGATACAGTAATGATCACGATACTGATGTGACTGTGACAAGGGATGGGCTGAGGGCTTTATGTACGTGAAACCAATTCAATCCGATATAGACTAATAACGGAGATGCTATCACACATCACACTTTGCAGATGTGGAAACTGAGACACAACCGTTTCAATAACTTGCCCGCGGTGAAGTAATGACGGGCAGGGCTAGAATTGGAACCCCGGGCAGTCTGGCTTCAGAATCTGCGTCCTTAGCCTTTGTCACTTCCACAAACAGCGACCAGAAGAAGCCAGGACCCTACCCTCAGGTGGTTTGGATTGATTCTGGATTACGCTAGCCCGGATGACATTCACGTACATTCCAAATGTATTTTATTGGGTACATTCACATCGTCTCATACTCGCTTTTGGCAGATGCTGTAAAGGCTCAGCATTCCCTATGCTTACTGGGCTGGTTATTTGCTTTCAGTCTTGTGGTTTTTGTTTTTGTTTTTTTTTTCCGATCAGGAGAAAATAAGATTGTCTGTTACAGGAACTGAAAAACCTACTCCCTCCTCCGAGAAACCCGGAGCTAAGTGGACATCATCACGCCCTCGACCTCACTTGCTCTTACCCGGCACTCTGTTTCTATGGGTTTGATGAAGGGGGAGCCACACATGGTCTGGGTCTTTATCACGTGATCATCGAGGAGCAGCTGAATGTCATCGACGGTGCACAGGATGCTCGTATCCTGCAAACAAACACGCCCCGCCCTGTCAGGATCATGAGACCCCCCCCCACTTTTCGTGCTGGTCCCCAAAGGCCTCACGGCTTGCTTGCATCCCTGCCGCCATCGGACAGAAATCTATGTCTTACAGGGGACAGAATTTCTATGTTCTTCCTTAAAAATGTTCCCAATGGCACAGTTTTTCCAGTTCCTTTGCAGAAATCAAATATGGATTAAGCGCAGACCTGCAGCTAGTATCCGTTGGGGAGGAACCGCTCTGGCCTTCTCGGCCGCCGGCTCTCCTGCTGTCCCTCAGGTGGGACCAGCTGCTCACCTGGCTGGTCGGACCTGCATCGGCGGTCCCCAAACTGTATGCCGAGGTACCCTAGGGCACTACAGCACACTCACAGCAAATAATTGCAGTTATTTGAAAATAAAATACAAATGTGAGGCAATGAGGCATAAATACTTATTGTTTGAACCTCATCCCTTCATAACATAAAGCTGTCAGGTATTTCTTTTGGCCTAGGGAGGGGAAGCATGAAAAAGTAAGTACTCAGGACAGGAAGGGTGTCCCAGGCCCCCTGCCCTCACTTCTCAGCCCGAAGACCTCTAGGGGTCTCTAACGAGTCAAGTCACGCAGCGCGCACACGCTGGGACCAGCGAGGCGGTCTGGCTCTGCTCGGGGAGGCCCCCAGTTCTCCCCGCTCCCCCTGGCTCATCTACAATTCCCATCCACGCGAAATCAAGGCATCACTATCTAAACTGGAGCGGGAGAGAAGTCCGGGGGTGCCTGACTCATGCAGATGCCCAGGCGTTCTGGGAGTGCAGGGGTAAGAAAGAATGAATTGGGACTTTTTTTTTCTTTTTTTTTTTTGAGAAGCGCTAAGCATCCTTTATCCCAGGTATGTATGCTTCTGAAGGACCTGGGGAGCCCTCCCTGGGAGATGCTAATTCAGGAGGCTCGCTGGGCTCCTTTGCTCTGAGAAAGCTGAATGAAAAGGCGGTTCTCGTTTGAAAACGCATGCCTCCGGGGGTTCCCCAGGAGAGGGCCCCCTCAGGAAACAGGCTGGAGCACAGCACAGCGATTAGAGACGCACTAAAACTTCGGAGTTGCTAAGAGACTAGATCTCAATGGTCCCCACCACAGAAGAGAAACGACAGTGAGCTGACTCGATTCAGCTGACACTGCGACGGTGGCCATCGCGCGGCCGGCCGCAGATAAACGTGTCGGACCCACACGTCGCACGCGTCGGCTCCCACCATGGCGCGCGTCCGTGATGATCTCAGTGAATTATAAGTGGATTAGCAACGAGCGCTGCTGGGATGCCCCCTCTGTGCGCCCTGCGGCGGCTCCGCGCGCGTCCCCTCTGACCCCCGACAGCGCGAACCGGGGGCCGGGCCACGCGGCCCAGACTCACGGTGTCCCTATACTTGATGAAGGTGAACGACATGTTGACCCACTCCAGCTTCATCTTCTCCAGGTTCTTCTCCAGCGAGTACTCCTTGCTGGCGGCGGCGCCGATGGGCTCCAGTCTGAGAAGAGAACACGGGGGCGGCCACGGGAGGCGGCCGGCCGTTAGTGCAATTCGGAGAAACTCAGAAGCGCTCCGTTTTCCCGAAGTGTCTGCTCTCCCACTCGATGACGCCCGTCTTCTGCAGGGCGTCTCACGCCCAGCGCTGGTGGCTTCGGGGGCTGTGTCACGGGCCGATTGTGGGTCTCCAGAATCGTGTGTTGGGGTCCTAACCCAAATGCCAACTGTCGCTGTGGGGAGCATCTTTCTCGGGCTGGTGGGATCTAGTTTCTGGGCATGCGCTCTGTTCACTCAGACTCCTGTGAGCTCTCATAAAGATGTTCTCCGGGTTTGGATATGGTCGCATCAACAGGGGACATTGGAGCATTCAGGTGGCAGAGAGATTCTGGGGGCCGGGAGGCACTCTGGATTAGACCTGTCTGCCTCTGTGGGGGAGGGGTACCCAGACTCCGGCAAGCTTCAGAATCTGGGGAGCAGCCCGGGCCACCAGAAACCTAACGGGACCCACATACGTCACTTCAAGTTTCCAGCAAGCCACTTTTTAAAAGGGTGAAACAAAACAGGTGAAATGGCTTTTAATGACTTATTTCCTGTAACTCAGTATCTGTCAACACAGAATCAATATTAGGATTTATTAGACAGGTAGCCTTTTTTTTTTTTTTTCTTAATGTCTCCAAAAACCCAGCCTGTGTCTAGTTCAGAATCGCTGCATTTCAAGGGCTCAGCAGCAGTGCCAGAGCTGACTTGGGGGACTGGCTAAAAGAGACAGATTGCAGGGCACACCCCCAGAATCTCGGATTCAGTAGTAGCCTGGGCTTGGGGCCTGAGAACACGCATTTCTCGTAAGTGGCCAGGTGCTGTCCATGCAGCCGGTCTGAGGCCACCCCCTGAGGAACACCCCCTCCCCCTTGTGCAAGTTAGACCTGAACCCCGTGGCTGAGGGGTCCTCAGTCCAGGCAGCACGGCATCAGCCCACCCATATCCCTGAAGGAAGTGTGGACATGCAAACAGCAATTCAGACAGTACGAATCCTCACTCACAGTCTCCAGGGGCATGTGGGGAGCAGGCGGCAAGCCAAGCCATCGCTCTTTGGATCACAGTACAGGGAGTTTTAGAGCTGGGAGAGAGAGCCCTCCTTTTTGTGGGTGTTTGTTCGTGCTTGTTTCCTTAAAGAACAGGAAACCCAGGCCCAGGAAAGTTCAATGGTTTTGCCCGAAGTCACTGAGGGCCAGGCGTGGAGCTCTGGTTCAAAGAACTTTTAAGAAAACAATTTCCCTTTGAACGAAAATGTCTACCTCGATTTTCTAGTCGTAATTTGTCATCAACGCTGCAGCTAGAAAAGAAAGCTTCACCAGTAAGCGAGTCACCGGAAGCGGGGGGTGGGTATTACTAAAAAGTCTTAGGTCACGCTAAACCAGAGGGACAAAAAAACAGCCTACTATGAGACCCGTCATATCGCGGTAGGGACTTAAGCTACTCTGACGGGAAAAACTCGCACAGGAAGGGAGGAGCCTTACTTGTCAACAAATTTGCTGAAGCCGAATTCCAGCATATTTGCGAGACAGGTCGTTTCCGTGGGCTTGATTTCACAGCCGACCAGCTCACTGATCTGCAAAAAAAAGAAAAGAGAGAGAGAGAGAAGAAAATGAGTGTTCTTGGTCCAAGAGAGCGCTGCCCACTGGACTTTCCATGATGGAGAGGGCTGTGTCCGACCCCTCCTTCCCGGAGGGAGTCCCAGGGGGCCAGCTGTTAGCCCTGGAAACCCTGGCCCTGGCGAGTGCCTCCGGAGAGAGACTGATTTTTCCATTTTATTTAAAGTCACTTAATTTACATTTAAATAGCTGCCTGCAGTTAGCAGCTGTGGAATTGGAGGGAGCAGGGCTCAGGACTGGGGAGCAGCCCAGGGCCCACCGGGCATTCTATCTGGGTTACTGGGGGCTGGTCTCCGACCAGCACTGAACACAGTGCAAACTTGTATCTTCGTGGCTGGGACTGCGTCTGGTTTGTTTCTGATGGCTCCGGGGCCTAGTGCAAAGCCTGGCCGGTGACAGAAGCTGCAGTGTTTGCTGGATTAAGGGGAGGAAGTGGTGAGCACATGTGACAGGCAGACCCCCAGTTCTGTGATCTGAGGGTGCTGGCAAGGAGGGAGGGCTCCCCCTGAAGGTCGGGACATGGGGGCTGTGTGTGTCCCGTCCTGTTCTGTGCCTGGGGCCTGCATTTAGCAGGCATCCGTAAATATTTACGGAGTGGGAGCCTGAGGGAGCCAGCGGAGCCAAACGGCTTCCAGCCTGGGTTCTGGGGACACCTGGAGGAGCACGGAGGTAACAGGACTGAGAACAGCATTCCCCGAGGGCTCACTGTGTCGCAGGCACTGCTCTAAGAACCGTTGATGCTTAGTTGATGCTTCTTTCATTCTCCTGACAAGATGCAGAAGGCTAGAATGTATCTTTACTACCATATTACAAGTAAGGAAGCTAAGACAAGGAAATTGAGTATCTTGTCCAAGACCATCTGGCTAACAAATGGCAACAGGGGAACCTGGACCTAATTCTGATTCCGCAGCTCTCATCCAGCTCTCACGGGCCTTCCACGAAACTTTAGAAGGTGCAACTCACACCGCCGTGCACAGAGTAGCCTTCTTCGGAGCTGTGCGTGCAGACGGCACACCTGCTCCTGCAAGCAAGCTCGGTATAGAGATGAACAAAGCACCTGTGTCTCCGATTCTAAGAGCCTACAACTGTGCTGTCCAGTACGGAGCCACCGGCCCCTCGTGGGGCTGAGCACTTGAGATGCTCTGAAGGGTGCCGTGAGCGTCAAAGTCCACCTCGCTTCAAAGACTCAAAGAAACGTGAGCGATCACGGCGTTTTTTATATTGACTACCTGCTGAAATGATAATATTTTGGCTATGTTTGGTTAAATGACATGTATCCCTAAACCTATTTCGCCCGTTGATACTTTTCAAAATGCGGCCTCCAGGGACCTGGAAATCACACAGAGGCTCATGCTCTATTTCGGTCGGGAGAGGGCCGGCTTTGCTCCTCATCTGTGCAGTTCCTTCCTAAGGTCAAACGTCACCTTGTTTTAAACCACAGCAGCACCCGCTTTGCTGGCAGCGGTGAAGTCTGCGCCCACTACAGGTGGGGGAGACGCCAAGCCCACTGCCAGAACCAGAATCTGTGCAGATGGATCTCCTGAGTGGAGCGTCAGGACAGAGAAGGGCTTCCTCGAGCTGGGGCTGGCACAGGGTAGACCTGCGGTGTCATCTACAGTGCGGGTAGGAAGGGGCTCTGAGCGGGGGCGGCCTTTGCCTTTTCTGAGCTGCCTTTAACTACGCAGCCCATGGGGCTGGCAGCTCAGGGGCTCATTACCCTGGAGCTGCTTTCCCAGCCTGCACCCCTCTCTCGCCCGCGGCTGACGGCCCCCTGCCGCCCACTCCCTCGCATCTGCTGCTTCTTGCTCCCTTTTCAGAGACCTAGATTCCGTTCCCTCCCTCCTTACTACTTGCCCTGTGACAACTTCATCTAAGACCGTTTTCCTGTCTGTGAAACAGAGAGTAATTGTCCCTGCTTCGAAGGCTTGCTGGGAGGATGGCCTGAGGGAATCCACGTAGAGTACGCACGTAGTCGGTACGTAACTGGTACTCAACACGCCTCAGCCATCGTCGTCGTGATATTTTAATTCCAAGGAACGTGTTTTTCCCAGCCTGTCCATCGCAGCAGTCTGTCAAACGAGGATCATGACGCTGGGGCAACTCAAAACCAAAGTCTACTGACATCATCTCGAGTTCCCAGGCCTTCTGGGAAACCCTAAGCAGCTATCCTATACAGAACTCCATGAATCTGTCACAGGCGAGACCTCTGTCTCCCCGGGGGGGAGGTCAGAGTGCTCGGCCCGCTCGCCGCGAGCTCACGGGTGTGCTCTGGGATCGGGCCCTTCCAGAGACGACGTCCTCGCTCTTGTGCATGGTTCCGAGAGGGAATCCAGGCCCGGCCGGGAGGAGTCCGCCTGGGGACGCTCCTGCCCCATGCACACGGAGCAGCGCCCTGGTCGAGGCCGTTTCAAGGCCGTCGCTAGCCCCCGAAGGTGACAATGATTCCAGAGACACACCGAAGTGTTCCTTTTCCTGCCCAGCGTTCGCACCGCGCTGATCACCCTCACACTCGGTTGCTTTATAAAAACCCCAACTATTTTTAGGGAGGACAGTTATCATCCTCACTTATAGACTCAAATGGCTGAAAGGAGAAGGCACAACTATTTCTGCCATAGCCTGCCAGACGATGAAGTTCCACACCTTGGGGAGCCCAGGAGGGGGTCATCTGCGTTGTCAGGGGCCCCCGGGGGCAGGTGTGACTTTCTGTCTGGCACAGCCTAGGTCCAGGGATACAGCACGGCAACACCGTCATCACCCTTGAGGACCCAGAGGGTCCCTAAAGAGAAGGGTCGACCTGCCCACGTGCAGAGGTGGCTGCTCATCCCTTCCCGTTGGGCCACCCCGTGCTTCCAAGCAGCTGGCACCCTCCCTCCACCCCCCTGGGCTGCAAACAGAAAAGCTTGAGCCAGCAACGGTTCCCGCCTCCCAGAGGGCTGCCGGGACCCCGGACGGGGACGGGGACGGGGACGGCGACCTGCTGCCAGTGCCGGTCTTTCATTCCCGGGTTGCAGGAGATGGTGAGGATGGGGATGTGCTGCTTGAACTTGTCGATCTTGACTTTCACGTTCTCTGCCAGCCGCCGGGGTGCCGGCACATCGGCGAAGGTCTTGGTCAGCTTGTAGACCGTCCTCCACATGTTCCCGACTTCCTCCGCGATTTCCTCCGCGTTCAGCAGAAAGAGGGGCCCTGGAACGGAAGAGACGGGGTGAGGGGAAGGGCGGACGGCCGAGGGGATGTCGGTCACGAGTACCTTCGATGCCCAGTGCGCAGACATGGGCCCGGGCTATGGATGTTGGAATGAGCTCGGGCTTTGCAGTTGGGTCTGGATCTGCCACGTCTATGTAGCTAGTGAAAGCCTGGGCTTATGGAAACTATCAAAGCCTCCACAGCATCACCTGTGAGGCAAGGGTACCCATGGAGGCCTCGGAGGGTGACCATGAACATACAGTGAGCCAAGTGCAGTGGCTGACATGATGCCCGGCGTACACTGCCACGCAGATAGGGACATCCAGCGTTACTCTCGGTTGCGGATGCTGTTCTAGAAATATTAAAAGGTGCTCCACAGACGCTGTGGAATTAGCACCTGGGGAACGTGAGCGATGGAGAGACGAGAGTTTTCTGTGCAGTTCTGATGACGTTTGTGTAAGCGCGCAATTATTTAAAAACAGAGAATGACACCTCCTTTAAAAAAAAAGTGCTCCAAAATATTAATGTCCTTCTCCTCCTTTTCTTTCATGGGGATCCGTCAGCATTTGGGTTTCACCTTCAGTAAAATCTTTCATGCTCCTCCTTCCTTTCCCTTTGATATTTTAGATCCGATCACGATGTTACCTGATTCACTCCCGCATCATGTTTACTCAAGAACATTTTTCTGAGTGTCTGAGACTTAATAAGCTTCATGAATTAGTAGCATGCTTCATCAACGCAACGTTTTTGTTTAGCAAGCAAAAATTCAAAATGTTTTAAAGCAGAAGAAATGTGCATAACTTCTATGAAACGTGTGAAAAGAATAATACGCCACGTCCGAGTATGTTTAGCGTGGGAATGCAAGGCTGGTTTTTGCTATTTGGAAATCAAACCACCGTATTAAGTCTAAACGTAGAAAATCACACGATAATGTCAACGGATGCAGAAAAAGCACTCGATGAAATTCAATATCATTTATGATAAAAAACCTCTAAACAAACTAGAAATAGATGAGATAGCCCTCGGTCTGATGAAACCAAAGAAGAAAACGAATGGAGAGGTATTCCATGTTCATGGATAAGAACGCTCAATCTTGTCAAAGAGAGGTATTCCATGTTCATGGATAGGAACGCTCAATCTTGTCAAAGACATCAGTTATTCTCCACTTGAGTGTAGATTCAACACAATCCCAATCAAAATCCCAGCAAGTTATTATATCTGTTGTATATTGACAAACTGATTCTAAAGTTTATATAGAGATACTAAGGGAAAAAAAACAGAATAGCCAATAGAATATTGAAAAACAAGAGAAAGTGGCAGGACTGAGGTTATCTGGTATCTTCAAGACTTACCTCAAAGCTACAATAATCAAAGGTGGTATCAGTAAAAGGATAGAACCAGCTAGAGAGCCCAAAAGACCCACACATATAACCGACTGATCTTTTACAAAGGAGCAAAGGCGACATAATGAAGAAACGACAAATTTTCACAAATGGTTTTAGAACATCTAGATCCACATGCAAAAAAAAAAAAAAAGAATCTAGATGCAGACCTTACACCCTTCATCAAAATTAACTCAAAATGTATCAAGAACGTAAATATAAAATGCAAAACCATAAAACTCATAGGCGATAACACAGGAGAAAAATCTAGATGACTTTGGGCTCGGTGATAACTTTTTGGATATGACACTAAAGGCACGACATATGATAGAAATGAGAAGCTGGACTTGATGAAAATGAACATTTCTGCTCTCTGAAAGACACTGTCGAAAGAACAAGAAGACCACCCAAAGACTCGGACGAGGATGTTTGGTGATGGCGAAATCCACCTGAGCTAATACTCCAGAAGTCACCCCAGGTCCGTCGCTGTCCCTCCCTGCCCCCTGCCCCATGCCAGATCAACCACTGAGCATGGGTGGCTCCACCTCCTCCATCCCTCTCTGGCCTCCAGGATCTCGGAGATCGAGAGTGATGGGAGTGGCTTATAGAGGCCTGTGGCACCCTGGCCTTTCACAGCACCGGAAGTGCCAACCTGGTCTTTCACCACGTGACTCTCTGAGTCGCCCTGGCAATAGATCTGGCACTTCGATTCCCCATCCTTTCAACACTATCATGTCAGAAAAAATTTGATTGTTGCTGCTTTAATCCAGAAAACCAGAACACGGTGCAAAGTTCAGCCAGGATCTGAAGTTCGAGCTTTCTTCCGGACCTGGCCAGGGTGGACCCGTTCCCCTGCCCCGATCCTGCCCCGGTGGAGTGAGACCGTGCCTTACCGTTCATCCACTCCTCGGACTTGGTGCTGAACTCGTACGTCGTCACCCACAGCTGTTCGTAGGGCACTTTGTTGGTCATCACCGTCTGCAGGAGGGGGAAGGTGCTCTTCTCCTTTTCCAGAAGCTCCTCCTCCTTATTGATCAACTGCGGGGCGAGAGGGGATGCTGTTAATGGGGTGGCTGGTTCTCCCGATGCCTAGGAGCCAACACTGCACATTCCTCAACACCAAAAACCAAGCTGAGGAAGATGCGTGTTTATCTGGAGAGCGAGGGAGGGTAATGAGGTCCCTTTGTACCTCCCGGGGCCGTGGCAGCTGAGATCTCGTTGGGTAAAGCTGTAGGATAATTTGCCACTTGCTCCACCCAACTTGTTCCCACTGTAACATCCCCAGATCCCCATTTGCACAATTGTCACGTGTACGTTAGCTGATAACGTGATGCTGCCTCCTTGCGCTGACTGGCCTCAGAGGCGAGAACCTTGCCAGTTAAAGAACTTGCTAGTGGACCTTCCGGACAAGCTGCTCCGTCACTCAGACGAGTCACGCGTCTCAGCGCTCTCGTTTTCAATAGGATAAATGGGGATAATGACAGCATCTAACCCCAATGGGGTGTATATCCAGTGACGTATCGTGTATGAAGCCCTTTGCACATCGTCGAGCATATAATGAATGAGTGCTCGATCTATGCGAGCAATTATTCTATTATAATGTCTCCTCTGTGTACCCAAGGACTGACAGAAAAGCTAGTACAATGCACAGGTGTGGGGAAAGTACCAGTGAAAGGACGAGTGAATCAATCAATCAGTCAATCAATCAATCAATACTATCCATCTGACAGGCGATGTTAGGAAAACACAAAACCGAGGACAAGAAGCAACAGAGCATGGGAAGTCAGAAGGCCCCATCCCAAGCCCCCAGACCTCAAATTCCACCAGCGCCTGATCCAGGTTCTTCGAAAGCTCGTTCAGCTTCTCGACGTTGTTCTTCATTTCTTCTGTAGTCATCACTTCACGTTTCCGAAAACCTTCTAGTTCCTTGTTGTAGCCTTCCAGTTTTGACTCAAATTCTGAGCACCTGAGAGTGAAGGGAACCCAACCACATTTGGACTGTCCTTCCTGCGATTTCCAAAGTCACTGTGCACCCATTTTCAAAGCTGGGGACAATTTGAAGGATCTTTTGATATCACACACACACACACGCTGGACACCACCTAGGCACCCCTGGGTCCTTGTGTCTCATCCCTCAGGGAATGACACGCTCTGGGACTGGCTCTATTGCCCCACTGTCCACATGAGGACACGGAGGCCCCCACAGGTGAGACCCTCGGCCCCGTTCGCCTAACCTACCAACAGTGGTTCTGCTTCCTGGCTGGGCATCCAAGGTCAGTTCCAGGGGGAGGCTATACTAGGTGGACACTCCGTACTTTTGGGGCTCAGTTTTGTTGTGAAGTTAAAACTATTCCCCCACTAAAAGTCTATTCATTAATAAAAAATCAGTCTCACACACACCTTCTGCTGTCGTTACTGCTTTTTTCTCGTGGCAGATATAGGACGTATTTCGACGTTAGCGACTGAATGGGTTTAGCCCAAACTCCCACTCTGTGGAGAAGCCCCCGCTTTTCTACTCTGTCCCCTTCTGGTGAGTATTTGCAGGGATGGTGGGGCCTAAAGTCGGGTAGTGGGGGTGTCACGTGAGAAGTGACAGTAACTGGTATGACTCTGAAGTTCATAACCAAAGCGTTACAAGCTGGTGTGTGTGTGTGTGTGTGTGTCTGTCCGTGTGTCTGGACAAGAGCGCGTGTCTTCACCGCGTACGTGGTATGTGGCCCGCATCACTCGGTGGCCTGCTTTTTCAGTACGCCTCTGTGTTCTTTGTCACTGTCTCAAACTTTTTATTTTAGCAGCCAAACGCACTAACACATTCAGAAAAGAGCACAGCACGTAGGAAAAATCCACGATACGTAATAAAGGAATGAAAGATTACAGCCACGTCAGCACCGCACAAGACCAGCTGCGGCCCAGGCATTTTGTCGGCCCCCTGCCAGGCCTTGGTTATCTCTGTCCTGAAATCTCACAGCTCCGTGGTCCCCACTGCGGTCCCCAGCGTGAGGCTGACGGTTCTGCTATCATTATGGCGAGGCCATTATTATACGCCGCTACTTCTGTCTTTTTTCTCCCTGCACTGCCAAATTCCCGACATTCAAGGCAGGGAGGTGGGCCTTGCCAGGGGTGACTGCGCCAAAGCAGGCTTAAGGATAACGCCCCTCGGGGGAAACGAAGGGAAGTTCCTGTCGGACTCAGGAAGCTGGTACCGTTCGTAAACCAGCCTCAGACCCCCCCCCCCGTACCTCCTAGCGAGGTCCATCTCCGCCTGATCCCGCTTGCTGAGCAGCAGGTTTCGGCTGTTCTCGAAGATGTCCTCGATCTGGTCTGGCCAGAGCAGCAGCGTGCTGTTTAATTTGATGTCCTCATCTGCAAAACACACGAAGCCCGCTTCCGGACGCTGCTCAGCATGGGTCGGAGCAGAGCAGAAACCCGGGTGCAGTTCCGGTTCTGCTCTGCGAACCGTTCCACCCATCCGAGTCTTGGGCTTCCCCTTTGGTTAAATGTCAATGCCAGACGCCCTCCCTGTCTACAGCTCCGCCCAGCTGAGGTGCCCTGGGACCCTCTGCAACCTGGGACTTAGCAGGCAGGGACCACAGCGAGAGGCCAGTGTGCACGCAGGTGGCCAGGGGTACAGCTCAGGAGGTGTATGGGGGTTGGGGGATGGTTTAGGGACTTTTCACTCCGGCCCCCATCTCTCCCTTCCACTGCCTTTCCCCACCAAACACTGAACACCAGGCAGTACACAGGTAATTCACAGGCAATTCCCAGGTAATTCCAGGTGGAAAGGGCTGGAAACGTGGCGTGTGGCAAGCACGTCACCTCTTCCTCCAGAGCCTTGTCCTTACGAATGCTCACTCGGCCCAACAGGCCTTAGAGGGGCCCGGACATGTCTGTCCCTTCACCATATGCAGGAGCTTGAAGGAAAGCGCCCCAGCTTCCTCAGAGGGGGGTTTGCATTACGATTACAGATGAGTGACATCTACCCACTTATTAAAAAAATAGAACAAACAAACAACCCTCTGTGCTTAGAAGTGACGTTTCCAGGAGCGCCGGGAACAAGACTCCTGGGGGTCAGCGTGTGCGCGACTTGTGCCTCCGACATCCGGGGACCCCTCAGAGCCGCTCCCCTGTACTGACACTTAGCGGCAGGACTGATAACCCCCCTCCCCGTGACGCCCTTTCCCTGAAAGACCCGACGCGCCCACATGGCCGCACACGCGCGCGTGGGGCGTCGCACGGCGCTCACGGGGCAGGTCCGCGTAGTCCATCAGGAACTCCAGCCTCTCGATCGCGTGGCGCAGCAGCCGCCTGAGTTTGAACACGGTGACGTCGCTGGACTTCTTCAAGAAGTCGATGAGCAGGACCAGCTCCTCCGTGTTGGACGGGATCTCGCTGACTTTCTCCGCGATGTAGCTGTACTGATTGCAGATGCTGCGGGAGAGAAACGGCCGTCACCGTCCTCATCGGAAATAGCGTTCTCACGAGGCCGCGTCATGCTGAACAGACGCGAGTCCTGTTTGCAGACCGGAACGACGGTTTGTCCCTCGGTGGGCGACGTCCTCACCACCCGTCAGTAAGGGCCTCAGGGACGGCAATGATACCTGACGTGGATTAAGCCCTTCGCTGCGGGCCGCTCCCCATTCTAATCACGGAGCGTGTATTATTAGCTCATCTAATCCTCACCACAGTTCTAAGAGGCTGCGGTTATGATGCTCGGCGTTTTATAACGGGAGGAAGTGAGGCCGAGGAACTTCATCCAAAGCGACATGGCGCGGGGGTGTCACAGCCAGGATCTGAACCTGGTTTAATTGACTCTGAAGCTCGTACCCTTGACAAACATACGCTGAGTAGAATCCAGAGTTAGAGCAAAACGACAAGAAACCCACGGCCACCACCGCCAACCGCAATGCCTCAGATTTTATGGCGTGGATGCTCCATGAACGTGCCCGCGAGAAAGCCCGCCTCAGGGCGCCTCCCGCCCTGCTCCTGCAGGCCACGCGCCGTCTCTCCTGCCTGCTGTCCCCAACCGGAATTCCCCGCCCCCGTCACACTGGGGCGTAAGCGACGCGAACCACACGTTCCGTCCGGTCACTGCTCGGGCTGCTTTGCCACCCCCTCCCCCGTTTGTGCCCAGTGTCGCCGCTGCTCTTCCGCGCACGTAGGGGTACCTGGTGTTGTTGTCCCGGTTCATGTCCACTTGGAATTGAATCAGGCGGTCTTTCAGATTCTGGGCGCGCTCACAGAGGTCGTAGTTTATGGTCATGGCGTCGAGGCAGAACATGGCCAAGGGCACGGAAATGTGCATGGATGCAATTTCATTCCTCCGCTTTTTGATGCTGTTGATCATCTGTAAAAAGGAAGATTCATTTGCCTTCGGCTTCTCGGCACCTGCCGGCGGCCTCGCGCCCCACCACCCCGGTCCAGTCCTGAGCACAGGACGTATTGTAACGAAACACGCCGACAGCTCATTGGCTCGCCTGCAGCCCGCGTCCCCAAGCTATGAAATGGCAAGTGGCATCTCCTACCGTCACGAAATCATCGATTTCATGGTTTTCTTTCAGGAAGGCAGTGATGTTTTGCTCCGCCATGTTATCCAGTAAGTCGTCATACTTTTTGTATACGTTTAAGTATCTTCCACAGCAGAGCGCATAAAATGAAACATGAACATACGGGTCACCAGATCAGATTAGTCAGAGCGGCAAAGGGAGAGAGAACAGCGTAAAAATGAGTGCAAACCAAGAAAGAGGGATATAAGATGCAAAAGGTGCATTACGCTGGGAATTCAGAACTTTGGCTTCGGAATTCTAATTGTGTTGCTTCCTCGCTGCGTGAAGTTAGACAAAAAATTTTGTTCAAAGATCCATGCTTTTAATCTCAAGTGGAAATGATAGCGTCTCATCGGACCGCTGTAAAGCCCAACTGTGGCCATGTATACATAAAGCAATTAATACTGAGCCTGGCATACAGTGGATGTGCAAGAAACATCTTTCTTATTCCTTCTTCTAGCTCTAAAGGTCGATGTCTAAATTTTGGGATGAAAAATTAAAACTAACGAACCTAAAATTGATGGACTAAAATTAAGTTTCCCTCTGTCTGCTCACAGCTCATGCAAAAACAGCTAGGCGGACTCCCCCAGACTGGAGGGTGTGTTTGGGGTGCTCTGACTCAAGATAAGTTCGAGTGAAAATAAAGGTGATATGAATGAGCAGAACTAACTATGTGGGGCCCAGTGCAGACTCCCAGGGGGCTGATTTTGTCCCCAAGGGACAGTTGGCCATGTCTGGGGACATTTTTGTTGTCACAAGGTGGAGGGAGGATCCTACCGGCATCCGTGGGTGGAGGCCAGGGATGCTGCTACAAATGCACAGGACAGCCCCACGATACGGGGCTTTCTGGTCTAAAATGTCGATGGAGCCACCGCAAGCAGTGCTGGGTTGGGGTGACCGCACGTCCTGGTTTGTGTGGGACAGTCCGGGTTACACCCCTTGTCCCACGGTGACTGCTAATCACACCCGCTTCGCCCTCAAAGCGTCTCGGTTTGGAAGCTGCGTTCTGTGGTCTCCCTACGCTCATGGCTGCTCACACGAACAGCTGTGGGGAACCCTACGGTGTGATGACAAAGGAGCATTCAGGCCGCCTGTCTTCCGTCCCTTGCCTTTGATCCCTAAGTCCAAAAAGATCTAAAAACGGAACATCACTTCGAAACCCATCTGAGAGCAGCAGCTGCCCTAAGGTAATGTGAGGCTGGTACGTTTAATGAAGGGCTGTCGCCCTTGACCTTGCCGAAGCTACAGCACAACACGTGAGACAGGCACAATGTGACTTTGCTAAAATCCAGAAGTTTCTAAATGCGGAAAGCCACCTGGCCCAAGACTTCCGGATAACAGAGATGGACCTGTCCCTGAATCTGTTTCTGCTCCTCATGTCTATTTGCTGGGACAAATTCGGACCCTTCCGGTGTCCTCCTCTGTGAAATGGGATAAGTAGTGATGCCCTTGCAAGGAAGCACTGGCTACTGCTGTGTGTTGTGTCAGGTGTGTGAGAACGGGACTATCTTCTAAACGACAGTGAAGGACTCCAAACCGACGCCACAAAGGCTCACTGAGTCACAACTCACTTGTGGGGGCCGACTTGGTTCTTCTGAAATACCTCGAAAGTGCGATCTATGAAGTCGGAAACGAGATTTTCTTCCCGGTGGACGGTGCGGAGGATCAGATTGTAGCCTTTCAGCTCTGGGAACAGGATGGACTCTACCTGCGGGGAGGAAACCACGTGTGCATGTTGCAAGACACACACGGACACGGGAAGGGACATGAACCAAGATGCGACGAAGCCCTCTCCGGGGCAGCAGCGGCATCCCCGCTCCGTCTCTCCTTGGGGAGGGGGCTCTCTCTCTCTCTCCTCCGTCTCGAAGGACCCTCATCGTTCTAGCCCCCGCCCCCTTCAAGTCTCCCGTCCGTCAACTCCCCCTGGACCCCAGTGGAGGTTCTGCACTCAGCACTCAGCACGGCTGTCATGAATGTTCTAGGCTTGCCGTGGGATACAAACACCGAGAGGACCTGGACCACAGCCGACTCCATCACTACTGTGACGGGCCCAACAAGGGCTTGGCGCATGGTCAGTGCTCAATAAACACTGTGCGAGTGATGACTGTTACAGTGGTACCCGCCCCCACCGCCATCGACTTTTTCCGCTGGAGACGTGGGTTCTAATCCCGACGCTGCCGCCGACTGACCATGTGACCTGAGGCCAGCTGATTCTCCTCTCTGGACTAGACTCTTTCCTCAGCTGGGGTGGGTGGAGAAAAAGCCAAGTAATACTCTTCCAAAAATCCCAAGCCCACTTCTCAGCGGCGTGTGTGTGTGTGTGTGTCTCTGAGAAATGTTCTCGTCTGCATGGCCCGTGAAGGCTGCAAAGTCCCTCTTGGGGACTGGCCGCTGTCCATGTCCCTGTCTGCTCAAGATGTCCCTGGCGATCAGTGTCAGAACAGACCTCAGGGCGCTTTGCTGGGTTACGCCAGGTACGTGCTGTTGATGAGAATACATCCAGGGGGGAGAGCAAGTGCCACCGACGTGTGTGTCCCTCTTCGCTCTGTCCCTGGCACTCTGACTGAGAAGACTCTCCCGCCGGGAAAGAGACTGGCCTGAGCCACCCTTTCCACAGTCACACACAGTTTTCCCACTATGAAAGTAGTGGCAGCTCACGCTGCTTTCAATTCCGCTTCCTGCTTTTTCAGTTTTGGAAAATCCTTCCCTCACCTCGTCCAGCTTCATTTTCGTTTCTGCTTCTCATTCACCTCTTTTCATTTCAATCCGTAGTAAATCAGTATAGCATCCGTGTCTTTCTCAAGTATGTTTGTTTTTGTTTTTGTTTTGTTTTTGTTTTGCTAATATTTTCTAACGTTTGCTTTGGTTTCCTTCAGCAACTTTCTCACAGATATGCTCTCCTCCCGCTATTTTCTTCGTACGTCTCAGGCTGACTTTTCTTCCAACTTTTAAAGTCCGTATTTAGCCGTAAAGGTTGCAGGACTGGTAGTGGATGGGGCGTACCGTCCGCCCGTTGCCGATCTTAGATATTTTGCCTGGATATTCAAGCTGTAGGACTGTCCTCTGAAAATTTCACTCCGTTCAGAGACAGTCGTCGGAGGGGTTTGTGGATGGGGGTGGGAGGGCGAGGAGCAGCGCTGTGCGTGTCTCCAGGTGGAGCACTCCGGGTCTGGGCTCCTTTCTCCCCGTCTGCTGAAGCCGTTGGCGTTCACTTGGGCCTGGCTTTTGAACCTGGTCCAGACTGTGGCCCATGGCCACGTCGCCCTGGCCTTCCACTCCACAGTGTCCACCGCCAGCCGCAGCTGGGCTGTTGGCAGCAGCAGCCACACGGGGCCCTAGGCTCTCGAGGCCAAGCCCCTCGCAAATATTGTCAGCAGTGAAGGCCAGGTCGAGCGGTGTGTCCTTGGTCTGTGCCCTCTTGATCAAGCCCTCCCGCATTGCAGGCCGTCTCTCCCGCCCGTGGCTAGGGACGCGGGTTGAAGGACAGCTGCCCGCTGTTCTTCTGCCCCCTGAACCAGGCTTGGTTCAGTCCGAATCTCGAATGCGGCCTTCGCCGGTGTTCACACGCTTCCCTACAAACCCCAGATCGGGTCTCGAACCCTTGGCACCCGCCCTCTGCGTCAGAACCACAGAGAGAAGAGCGCTTCAGGGCAGCTGCGCCCTGCACGCGATGCGTGGGGTGGGGAGAGTCACCCCACAGGTCGCCCCCCTATGTGGGGTGCACCCGGGCCCCCTTGCCGCACAGAGGGAAACAGAGAGGGACAGCGCACAAGGCGTCTGTCACACTCGTCACACTCGGGGGGGGGGAACCTGCCCATCCTAAGATTCTGCTAACAGGTGTCTGTCGTCGGACTGGAAAGGCCACCTTGGAGAGGAACCTGGAAAGGGCTTGGGCCCAGAGAGGAGACTTCAGTGTCTCCCCTAGACACCCACAGTGGCTGAATAAACAAACGTGCAGAAAGTCAAGAGCCAGACTAGATAGAGGTTTATGAAGATTCTCAGCAAGTTCATGGGCGACCGCTCCGCCGCGAACCATCAACCCAAGCTGTGTGTGGCTTGGAACACACCTGCCCCTCTGAGGCCGCCATCGTGGGCGGGAATGCTTCTCTCTCTCACCCAGTGACCCTCAGAGCCCTGTCAGAAGCACAGTCTGGGGTGCCCGAGTATTTCTTTAAAGCCAGATCCCCTTTCTGGGGTGCAGGGGCCTGTGCGCAGCCATCTTAAATCCGTTTTATGCAGTATGTCGATCGGAGTACAAAATGATTGAGCGGATACCATACCTTGGGGATCCCTTCAGAGCTCCTGATAATTTCCAGGAAGGAGTCATGTATTAACTCCCAGCAGCTGTCGAAAGTGGGATTGAAGACGATATTGGGTTCACTGACTTCAAGTTTGATGATGATCAGCTGAGGTATAAAGAACTCCATCTCTTGATAGGGCTCCTTGAAATCATTCCCATCCTTCGGAAGACACAAGAGATTGCAACGGTCACACAACGGGGCCTTCTAGAAGCAAGGGCGTAGATTTGACCCACTCGGTACTACATAAGCACCGCCAAGGAAAAGCAAGGCAGGCTGCCCCGTTCATATTGAAAACAAGGACCGGGTATGGCCTGGCCCGCCCCGAGCTTGTTCTTCCCCAAAATATGTTGACCGAATCCAGATAAATAAACAGGTATCCATCTACTTCAAAGAGAGCTGCTAATGAGCGTGCAGACTATTGTGGACACATCGAATGTCAGCATCCCTACAGGAGTCGCGAACTGGCGTGGAGCCATTCACGCCTCTCTCCGCGGGCCGGTCGTGCGAGGTACCATCATCAGTGACGGTGCCCGACGAAAGGCACTCGTCTAACGAGCTGCTTTTAGACACGTTTAGATCCGTTTCAGCATGACCGGCAAACACTTGCTGTGCACCTACCATGTGTCAAGTACCTACCAGTTTCCGCTTCCCTTAGATATACGAAGATTTTCTTTTTCCCTCTGTGTGGGATCTCAGAGTGAGCTCTGAGTCCCCACACCTGAGCCTCTTCTGCTTGGCCGAGCAGAGGGTTACAGCGGGACCGATGGCCCGGTCCTCATTCAAGCACTAATATGACAGTCTGATTTCAGCAGTGCTGGTTTTTATACTTTTTGAGCCAAACGGTCAATTGCTCATCTGTATTCCACTTGGAAAAACGCTTAGAACTGAACCGTTCATGACCAGGCCAATTAAAATGTTTCTTTCTCTGTTTAAGGTGAAATCTCCACATGGTATAAGACCCAGAAGAATCTTCCACCGTCCCAAGGCTACCTGAGCGTAGGGGATGCTGAGATGCTTGGGAAACCAAGTCTTCATGTTTCGGGGTTTTATTTCAACTTCACGGAAGTCGTTTTGCGAAGTTATTAATGAGGTCGACAAAAGTCTTTTATTCTTAGGGATACCCCTTTCAGAGACCTGCCATGATACACGCTACACCCGTGAACCCCACGCCAAAGGCTGATGACCACTAAGCCTTTTCACGCCCTTCCTTTAACGGAGAAGATGAAAAAGTGACCACGCCTCCTACTGTAAGAGGCACGCATTTCATCTCATTCCATCTTTATTTAAATGTTCTTAACAACTTCTCCACTCCGGGAGAGTTCGGTCAACTTAGTTGTAGCTAATCATCTCGGGAAAGCATGCTGCGTGTGCCCAGAAATCACTTTTTTTAAACTCATAATGACCTCACGTGTGTGTGAATCGAGGATGACATCGGTTGTTTCCCCTCTGAAGGGCCCCTTCTCGCCTCGACTTACCTTGTGTATCATGAAGAAGGAAACGAGGTCCTCGAGAGACTTAATGACCAGCTTTCGGAGCTGGAGTGACATGAAGGTCGCAACGGACGCGAAGTATTCCTCGATGCTACGAGAGGAGTCAAAGTCGCTCTTGGGAGCGAAATGGATCCACCACTCCTTCTGCGAGATGAACAGCTCGGAGCAGGTGGGGATCCACCTGGAGAGACAGGAGGGCATCCGAGTGAGAACCACGAGCCATCAGAGAGGTACTAGCCCTAGTCACAGTCATACAGGTATAAGTGTGATGTTTATTGAGCAGCTACTATGTGCCAGCTACTATCTATCTATCTATCTATCTATCTATCTATCTATCTATCTATCTATCTATCATCTATCTATCTATCTATCTATCTACCTATCTACCTATCTATCTATCTATCTACTTATCTATCATCTATCTATCTATCTATCTATCTACCTATCTATCTATCTATCTACCTATCTATCATCTATCTACTTATCTATTATCTATCTATCTATCTATCTATCTATCTATCTATCTATCTATCTACCTATCTACCTATCTATCTATCTATCTATCTACCTACCTATCTATCTATCTACATATTTATTTATTCTCTGATGGGCAGGTATCATCCTCATCATTTTACACAAGGGAATTTCTCCAGCTCTGGACGAGATCCTGCCTGCATTTGCAAAGAAAAAAAGAATTATCGAAGTGACCAAATACCCTCAAATCTTGGACCCTTGAGGCTGTTTACCTGGGCCCCCTGAACACAAGCACGTTCAAGTGCCTTGTCCTGTAAGGCCTTGAGGATCTCAGAGGAGGGCATGGAAGTGGTACCCTCACAATGCATGGTCATGAGTGACTTGTGACGAGGCGGAGGGAGACCAGGAGTGGGGGCTGAAGGGCAGGGGACGTAAGGAGACGCAAAGGCTGCCGGGGACAGGGACAGGGAAAGATGCGAAGTCGGGAAACCGTGCCACGCCCGGGGTTAGAAAGCAGTTTCCACTCCGGGGACTTTCCCATCTTTAGGACCCCGGGAGGCGGCCTCGGCCCAAGGCCAGGCACTGACTTGCTGAGGAGGATCTGGCGGGCGTCCAGGCAGTGTCTCCGGATCACCTCCTGAAACTCGCGAGGCTGCAGGGGCAACTTCCCCGCCAGGATTTCCGCCGTTCGGACGAACCTGAGGTCTTTAAACCTGCCGAGAGAGAGAGAGAGAGAGAGAGAGAGAGAGAGAGAGAGAGAGAGAGAGAGAAACGAGACGGCACTTAATGACACGTGGCTAGGATGGGCTCAAAGGGCGTTATCTTCTCATTCTTCAGTGAGAGGAGATTTAAACAGATCCAAACTAAGTATATCTGAAAAAGCTGGACAGTCTGCAGGAACTCTTGGAAAAAGCAGACGAACGAGCCAGCTCAACAGGGCGGAGCTCCAGCTGTTCCATCTGGGGAGGGGGATCTGGGCCCCACCTTGGTATTTGGCTCGCTAAGAACTGGGATATCCAATGGGACAAGCGGAAGTTATTGACGACAGTGAAGACACGGGGGACGCGGCGAGCCCAGCGCCCCCTGCACGACCACGTGAGTTCCTGCGCTACCTTAGACAAGTTGGAGGATGGCTCTGGGCTGAACCCAAACACCCCTACGGCCCTACCCCGGCCACGGGCATGCTCACCGGGATACAGCCAGCCTCCTCGGACGCAGCGTCGGCCACGATGCCGGCGTCCCATGAGCGTTTGGTAAGCGGACGTGTGGACCTCTTTCTGCCCTCTCCTCTGACACCCGCGTCTCGTCTGTCCCTCAGCTCGCTGGATGAGCTGCCCTTCACTCCCCGAGGCCTCGTTTAGCTCCTGGGGCCCCATCTCCCTTGCTGACATCTATCTATCCCATTCATTTATAAGTCACTCCTTTAAGTCATCAGTCCAGCGCGACCTCTGCACACGCTCTCAGCTTGTCCAGGTCTCGCTTCTAATTTTCATCACCCGCTCGAATGGCCTACTAGGCACTTCTCCTCTCCCGCCTAAGATCCTGCAACCTACGACTCTGTTCCTTTTTGGTGGATTTGGTGAACTCAGTCTTCAGCTTGTCTGCTCAGTCACAGAGCTCAGCTAGGGAAGGACAGAACCCAGGGCCCCCACTCCCCGCATATGCCGATGTCCAAGGCCAGCGTGGCCCTTGTCACCGCCTGGTAATTCTGTCACATGTGTTTAATTGAATCCTAACGAACTTCCCAAAGTGGCCGGAAAATCTAGCCTTTCTTCGGATTGCCACCCTCATCTGTCCCCTGAGCTTCTCTCACCCTTCACCGATGATCAGGTGGCCACTTAGAATGTTTCAAGTTAAACAGCGCAGGACACGTGAGAAAATTACTCCGCGTCACTTCCTAAACAGATCTTTCTCGGTCCTAAACGAATTTTTCAGTTCTGCTGACAAAAATCTTCTAAAGCAGCGGTCCCCAACCTTTCTGGCACCCTTATCCCCAATTTAGAGGTGAGGAGGCGAGGAAAGCAAGGCAGAGAGCGGCGACGGGACACGCCCACGTCACCCACGGACCCGTGAAGCGGCAGCGTGACCACGTGTCTAGAGACACGGGTGCCGTGAGAGCACAGAGCGGGTCGCTCCCAGTTCACGCGCCTGATCGCGTCAGGGCAGGGCCATGCCACAGCGCCTGGGGCCGGAGGCTCTCCCGCGTGTGGACGCGATCACGTGGGCAGAAGGGGCCGGGGAGGCCTCGCTTACTCTGTGAACCACAGCTCCTCCAGGCTGAGCACCATGGGGTTCACCGTGTACAGGTGCTCCTCGTTCCACTTCTTGGCCTGCCGGTAGACGGCGTGCCAGGGCACGGGCGCCCGGATGGCCCTCTGGGGAGACGCGCGGGGCAGGCTCTCGATGAAGAGCCTCTTTCTCTCCGTGGGGTCCATGAGGATGTAATCAACTGCAACGGACAGGGCACAGTCTGCCTTAGGGTTGCAGAGACACGACAACACTTGAGAAAAAGAGGCGAGAGCTGAGCCAGGTTCTGAACTTCGAGCGGACCCTTGCCACTCACGGTATTACCCCGGGGTGAGCAGACCTGCTGCCTTGCCCAGGAGCTTGTTAATAGGCAGAGGACCGGGCCGCCCCAGGCCTGCCGCATCAGAAACGGGTTTGTGGACGCAGATTAAAGTAGACGCACCCTTTGCAGACACGATGGATGGTCGGGGAGGAGGGCGGTGTCTGAATTAAAAACTTAAATGTTTTTGGCATTTTTGGAGGAGGACCGATAGTGGGAGGGGGAAAAGGCGCCCTCCACGTGGGCCGCAACCCCTCCCACTTGAGCAGAGCCTCACCGATGCTCTTCTTGAGGCTGTTGTAATAGTCATTCTCCTTCTCCTCCAGGAGCATGGCCAGCAGGGGCTCCAGAGAGGGGCTGGTCAGCAGCGCGTTCGAAATCAGCTTTGACACCCGGACCATCACCTCGCTGTCCTCCGGGGCAATCATGTCTTTCCGGATCCCGTGGGTCAGGTAGTAATAGTATCTCTTCCATAAACAGACCAGCGGGAAGAAAGACGGTCATGATGGGTGAAGGGTGCCCAGCTATACGCCCCCCACACCCAGCATGCACCGCAGTCACGCCTTCTGGGCCTGTGACTTCACACGCTACGGTCACTGGCACGTTTTCCCCAAGACTCTGAGGGTTCAACCAAAGCCAGCGGGATTTCAGTGGGGGTAAAAGGAAGGACCTGTCAAATGGAGACAGGAGCAGAGGAGTGGGTGGGGACAGGGGACAGGGACGAGGCCTCATAATCGGATGAGCTTTAAACAAGAAACTGATAAGGAACGGTGGAGACTGAGACACGCTGGAGAAGGTACTTCTCTCATCTAAAGGAGACAGCTACTTCTCAGCTTCAGATATCTTAATTTTTTTTTGAGAGAGGTTAGAAATTTAGCTTCTGTGAGATTTCCTTGATTTTCAAAACACATCTATAGACCCAATTCAACTTCTGGTAGGGTCGCCAGATAAAAGACAGGACATGTTGAGACGCACTTATACTAAAACATTATTCATTTTTTTTCACATTTAACTGGGTGTCCTGTTTTGTTTTGTTTTGTTTTGTTTTTTTCTGTTTTGTTTTTTATTTTCCACATCTGGCAACCCTGGCATGCAGGTCATCATTTTGCCACTGATACTCTAAGAGGACCGAAAGGCATCCGTTTCTAAGACCGACTTAGAACAGAGAGCTCACACACACACGTGCACACACACACACGCACACACACACACACTCACACACACATGCACACACACGCACGCACACACACACACACGCACACACACACACACGCACACACACGCACATACGCGCGCACACACACGCACGCACACACACGCTCTGGACATTGGTGATGCTGCTGTTTAGAATCTCTGAGACGCCACGAGCGAACGGAGGGCAAGGGAGCGGCAAGCCCGCCCGTACCTCCAGGTCTAACTCAGACGGCTTGGGTTCTTTACTTTCGAGTTCCATCTCCTCCTGCAACATCACATGAAGTTGTTCTTCGGGACTCATCGGTCTGCTTCCTGCGGCCATCGGACAGGCCCCCACGTCCTTCTTCAAGAAGCAGGACATCGAGGTGTTGCACACCAACTTGATGCTGAGGAGATGGCACGCGCACACAGCTCAGCCCTGGGCTCCCTCCGTGCAGAGGTGCCGTGGGGTCAGGCCTACTTTCTGCTACCAGCGGGTGTCCCCCTGCAGTAGAAGCCCCTCTCTCCGCGTCGCCTAGCGGCGTGGTGTGTGTGGCCTTCAGTGATGACCTTAACCATGGAACACCTCATAGGTGCATTAGTATTGGGTTCGCTCAGTTGGTTAGCTTATTTTTTTTTATTTAGAGCCTGAAAGTTTTTAGGATTAAGGGGATTCGAGGAAAAACTCCACCGGCGACCGAGTGTCTGGGAATGCTCCGAAGCCGAGAGGCAGAGCGTGCCCCCAGCGACACCACAGCCCTCTTTGGTTCAGCCTGGTGTCCCGAAATCCCCTGTGCCCACAGCGGCACCTTACCCGGTGAGGTCCTCTTTGCCTTTGGGAGAGAACTTCATTTTCTTCTTGTTGGGTTCAGCCGAGCTTTTAGTTGCTAGAATCGTGGAGAAGACAGACATCAGTGATGGGCAGTGGCCTCGGGCCGCCCTCTGTCCGCAGGATGTGACGCTCAGGACGGTCCAGGAGCATGTGTAGCCCTGAGGAAGTGACTTCATCACTCCACGCCTCGGCTTCCCCAGCCGTGGAACAAGGATGGGCACATGCACCTTCCTCCATCGTCATCCATTCGTGTGGGGGGTGTTGGTAACCGCCTTCTCAGTCCCCTCCCAGCCCCGAACGCTGTTCTCTAAACGCCAGGTCTGTTCGTGCTCCAGGTTTCTCTTTCAACAGACTCAGACTTTTACACGTAATAGATTCAATTTAAAGGGAATATTATATGCTTATCACAAATAGAAAAAAGCAGTATCCTTTGCAATGAATATAATTTTTGCAATAATTCTAATTATTGCAATAAATATAATTTTTGCAATAATTCTAATTACTGCAATAAATATAATTCTTGTAATCGATATAATTATTGCAAATAGAAAAACAGTATTATTAAATAAATTAATACGTATGAAGTATCACGGTCAGCAGCTTCCAAGATGGCCCCGATGACCCCCACCTCCTGGCCTCCTGCCCTCCAGAAATCCCCTTGAGTGTGGGCGTGGCCTAGCAACTCGCTTCTAATAAACAAAATATGGCAGAAGTGACAAAACAACCCTTCCACAATTAAGTGCCAAGAAGATGGTAGTGTCTGTCTTGCTGGCTCTCGCCACCTCCTTGCCCTCCCCGTCGCTCCCTCTGAGGGGAGCCAGAAGTTGTGTTAAGCACTGCCCCATGGCGAGGCCCCTGTGACCAGAAACTGGTGTCCACGGCCCCACAGGCAGCAGCAACCCGAGGGCAGAGTGGGCCTGGGGGAGCATCCTTCTCTAGTGGCCTTGGCCTTGGCTGACACCTTGACTGCTGGCCTGTGAGAGAGACTGAGCCAGAGCCACCCAGGTGAGCGCTGTCCAGGGTCCTGACCCGCAGAACCGATAAGAGAGCGCGCGGTGGTCGTCCCACACTGTGAAGTGTGGGGGGACTGGTGACACATGAGCATAGGGAACAGTGCTTGGCGTGTGGTGCCAACAGGTCTGCGAGACAGGAAGTGTCGTGACAGCCATCCCAAACGGATGAGGAGGCTGAGGCTCTCCACGGTGAGCCACAGTCAGCAGCGAGAGATGGAGCCGGGACCAGACGCAAGGATGTCTCTACAAAGCCCCGCGCCGAGCTCAGAGGGCGCACACCACGGTTACCTGACAGCAGCCCCTGGCCCGGCCTTTCCCTGGGGATGCTGACGGTGACCGGCTGGTAGACCTTCAGCAGGTCCCTGAGCTTCAGGTCCTGGGCCGTCAGGGAGTAGTTGTTGGCGATGGAGTCGCTGGGCCCTCGGTGGTGCTGCTGCTCTTTGAAGGGTGCGGCCAGCGTCCACGACGAGCGCTGCATCAGCGGCGGGTAGAAGCTGTGCGACATGACAGTCTGCGAGGGAAGGCGGGCAGGGAGGGGCGCCGTGAGGGACCCCGGGGCGCGGACGGGCCCGGGCTGGGCGTGCGCGGCGTCTCAGGGACCCCTGCGAGCCGGGTGCTGTTTCCTCCGCCTTCCTCACCCTCGGAGCGGGACCAGGTGCGCGTCTGTGACCACCGCGAGTGTGGTCTCCGATGTCAAGGACAAGAGCTGGCTCGCGTGTCTATGGTCTTTACTCCTCACAGACATGGCTCTTAGGCAGAGGGGATGGCTCTCATTTTAAATCGAAGATGAGAGTTTAAATACCACAGCAGGACAACGGAGACTCCCGGCTCTAACTCACCCCTGTGCTACTGCGTAGCTCTTTCTGCCTCACTGCTGCGGCTCTGCCTGGTGGCAGAAATGACCGAAGCCACTAATGCCCCTTGTCAAGTCAGGACTGTTCCTGCTCTGCCCTCCCCCCTTCCCCCCGATGACACCAGGAGAGCAGCGGCCAGGACGACATACCTGGTAGAGTTCGGACGGTTCCTCGTTCGCAGAGGCGGGCAGAGGGGGCAGCTCCGGCCGCATCTGGGAGTGGCTCATGTGGTGTATCGAGTCACTTTTGGGGATCTGTGGGCAAATGGAAACGGCCGCCCTTCAGGGATTGGGGAGGACTGCCAAGCCTGCGGGTTGGTGAGGAGCAGAGGCTGAACCTGTGGCCACCCTCGGCGCCCACGTGCGTCTCCTGAGCAGAACTGAACGTGACGCGGTGACGAGTGACGCTGTGTGCGCTCCCTCCGATGACCCAGCCGCTAGACGCAAGGCGGCTGCTTCACCCGGGACGGGGACAGAGAGACTACAATCTGTGCCAGCGCCTGAGGGACACCGCTGGGCCAAACTTCCTGAGGGGCGGTGCTGGACGGCGTGTTAAAGATGGCCTAAGGGATTTTCAAGGGCAACTTGGGGTCTCTCTGGTTTTTTACCCGTAGGCAAGGAGGACGCTAACGTCACTCAGAAAATGACTTCGGACTTTACTCCTGTGTCAGAAGAGGCTATTGGATCGATCTGATTTACTTCGTCGTGCAGGGTAACTGGCGATGGGTAGGGGGGCAGCGGGCATATGAGTCAGATGCTAACCACCCTCATGCTCCAACCAACCCCTCCCGCTGCAACGTGATGAGTTTGAGACCATTTTTCAGCTTAGAGAACTTGCTTGGTTGATTTAAATCACCGAGCCTGTCTCTCTGCTCTTGACCTCGACTGGAAAGATCTAAGAATTGATGACCATCTTTAAGAGCTCTCTCTTTCACTCCTGAAATGAATATCAGATCTGCCGTGTTCTGAAAACACCCAGCATTAACTGGAAAGGACCCTGGCCGTCCGCAGCAGGTACTATGCCATCCACAGGAGATGTGGGCGGCGGTACAAGGCCAAGTCTCTAGGTTTTTAAAGATGCTTCCTGAGGTATTCTGATGTATGCACTCAAAGGCCTACTTCAGAAAAAAAAAAAAACATATTTCAAAGGACGCAGAATAAAAATGTTATTAGATACTCTCTGTCATCAGTCAAAGGACTCTAACATGGCAACTGGGCTACGATTAAAACATCCCTTTCCTGCCCGCTCCCATGTTGAAATTACAGGTTCGAGTGATAAGAAATACCCCTTAAAATGCGCACGTACCTCCTGACACGAGCAGTCCATGTCTTCCACGTTACACATCCTGATCGGACCTCTTAGAAAGGAACAAAGAGCTCTCGATTTCTTCCTCTGCTTCCAGTGGCTCTGAAACTCAGTCTGTCTTAGAGCATCATGGGGGGGCGGGGGACACAGAACATGGAACTTTCTGGGTGCTCTGAAAGCCCTGCTCACGGGGCTGCCTCTCTGAGGTCACAGACGTCAGCCCCCTGAGGAGGCCCTGGCAGAATGGGAGCCAGAGAGCGAGGGGGCGGCGTGGGGGCGCTGCTGGGCCGCGTGCTGTGGTTCCAGCCCCTCCTGCGAGGGCCACCTTGCCCTTCCCTTCCTTCCCTGGGACTTCTCCAGGAATGCACCAAGTTCACCGGAGAGGAGACACATTAAAATAGAGAACAGGGAGGAAGCACCCCACCAAACAATCCCCCCCACCCCCGGCAGCCTAAACTCTCCTCTCTCTCCTCCTCTCTGGGCTGTTTTAACATCGGAGGTGCTGTACCCAGGCGCTGGGGACTGTCACCAGGCAGCAGCGTCTGTTGCTAAGGGAGGAGAGGCCTCCGCTGTGCCCAGATACAAGATCCGGCTTGACTCCATTCAGTGTCCTCGCGTCCCCCTTTGCTGGAGGCCTGGGTGGCAGCAGGAAATCCGATGACAGGAGGGAGGTTGGGAGGGTGCTTACAATGACCCAGGAATGTAGCGGTGAGTGGCAATAAGGGACAGTGCCTTTGGAGAAGTCTAAATGCACATAGGTTGGTAAAGTCCTTGGGCTCCAGAGCTGGACGGGTCTGGGTTCAGATCCTGCCCGTTCGATTAATTAGCTATAATTATGCAAGCAAGTTGCATAATCTCTCCAAGTGTCTTTTTTTTTTTTTTAATGTAAGATGGCCCACAGGGCAGGTTTGAAGATTTAACGAGGTTATGTCTGTAAAGCAGTTTGCCCATAGTAGAAAGAGGACCACTATACCCCCAATTTCCTGGGACTTTCTGGGTTTTAATACTGTAAGTCCTGCATCCTGGGACCCCCCCCCCCCCCAGTCCCGGGAAAACTGGGACAGTTTGGCGCCGACATAGTAAATTTGTTGGCTAACATCGTGACGATTATAAACACATACACTCTCACACACGGCTGCTGTGAGCGAGCTGCTGCCCAAACATTCAAAGCAAAATTCTCTCAAAAATCAAGTTAGACACTGAGATCTTTTTTGGGTGCCATGCTTCCATATTCCTTTTTTCACTCCATGTCTCCCCAAACTCCGTGATATTCCCATTTGATGGATAGGCAAACCAAAACTGAGAGAGCTCTATCACTTTCCCAAGGTGACACGACTCGTAAGGAGCACCGATACAATTCCAGCCTTGTCCTTAAGACTCCAGAGTCCAGTGCCCTTCCCAAAGAGAGCCTGTCTGGACACACACACTTCTGAGACCCCACGACGAGCACTGCATAGCGCCAAGTACTTCCATGCCCCCCTTTTCCTTACTTCTCTCTCAAAGCTGGCTCTCCATACTTTCAAAGGAAATCTGTGATTCCCCATCTCTCATAATCACACTCTCTACCATAAGGCATATCCACATTTCAAATAGCGTTTGGAGTAAATGAGCCGGTGGCAGGGTTTGAGACTTTGATTTGGACAGAGAAATGGGCTCATTTCCAGGCCCTATTTAATAGCGCACAAAAGTCCATGTCCTCCAAATTCAGCTGCTGCAGCCAATCACGGAAAGAGCCTGGAAAGGGTCTGGTACGGTGCTGACAAGCCCCACGGCCCTGTGGATGAGCAGGAAACACGCCTCTATCTGAAATTTAGTGTGCTTTGAGTCTACTTGTGACAAACGACAGAGAATTTTTTTTAGTATAACTAGGACCCATTCGATATTTGGGACATATTTATTTTAAAAAGCTACCTGCTTGCTCCCTTGAAATTGAAACTGAGCTGGATGTCCTGTATTTTATTGGCTAAATCTGGCAGCAGGGCGAGAAGAGGTTCCCGAGGGTCTAGGTAGTCCCCATCTCTATGGTATTCACAGTGTAGGGTCTCAATCTATTGCTGAAAAATTTTCACCCATTTCTTAGAGCCCAGTGCTCCTGGCAGACCTTCCCTGC
>PVKZ01006627.1:0-32525 GCA_004027375.1 Macroglossus sobrinus | reverse complement strand
GAAGCCCTCCTCGGTTTGGGGGTGAACTTGGCATCACCTGGGGGCTGCTACGTCCTCCTCAGCCCAAACCCAGCGTGAACACAGTGCTGGCCCAAGGGGGCTCGCATGGTCCCCTTTGCCGGGGCCGCGGGAAAAGGGGGAGAAGCAACTTAAGAGCTTCTTGGACCTCAAATCGCTCTTACAAAACAACATTTTTAGGAGTGAAGCAATTAAGCCAAACACACATGGATTCGATTTCCTTGAAACGAACCTGGCTTAGAAACCAAGGGAGGACAAGGCTCGGGGGGCAGCAAATCCCCCGGGAGCACGTGGGCAGGGTCGACAGGGCGACCGCCCTGCCCCCCAGGGCACCAGAGCACCCCTCAGGCCCCCCGCAGGTAGAGGGGGGGACTCTCCCAGTGACCCCCGTACCATGCCAGGGTTGAGAAGGGAAAAGTTCCTTTTTAAAGGGGCCAGGTGGGGACCAAGGCTCCTGCTTCCCTGTGGACAGGGACAAGGAAATGAAAGGAAGCCCCTCCCCCCCACACACACTGGGTCCCACGCTCTCATCCTCTGCTTTCCCTTGGGGCGAAGGACTGGGGGCTCCGGGCAAACGTTTCTCGACCGCTCCCCGTCGCAACGCTTTATGACTTGGCCTCCGCTACCCACGCGGGAGGCAGGGTTTTAACAGAGTTATGGGGAGACCTTGCGTTGACCTCCCCAAAGGAAGGAAATGAAACACAGCTCGGTGTTTCTATAAAGCTTCCAAGGTCGGATGCCGAGCGAGCCATCAGCTCCAAGGGCGGGAGGACATGCGGGTTCCCAGCTCTGCCCTGCGCGGGGCGGCGGGTTCTGGGGAGGGGAAGGAGGGCGGGGCGGGGCGCACGCCAGGCTGGGCCACTCACGGGCCCCGCGTCCTTGTGTCACCGAGTCCCCATGTGGAAGGCGGGGGAAGAGAAGGGGACATAATACTGAGTTTAGGAAGCTTCTGGTAGGTGAAAGGGTCCTGTTCTTGAATCATTACGGAGCACGTGACAACGTCCGCCATGGCTGCCCGCCGAGGGGTGCACCCCCGTGACGACAGCCCCGCGTTTTACCTGTCACCCCATCACCTCTACGACGCGGGCCCTTCTCCCCACCTCATCATCATCCTCGCGCCCCGACATCTTTCCCCCCGGCTGAGAAAAGAAGCGGAGAGTCTTCACAGCCGGGGTAGGGGGATGGGCCCCCAGGCCCGGGAAGGTCGGGGTCCAACGCCACAGCCCCCGCCCCCCACTTTCACGAGCTCAACCCGCCAGGAGCAAACCGTGTGCACCCCGCTTGTTACCTGCACGACGTCCAGACTCACGTATCCAACTACGCATGCCCTCGATGGTGTCACCAGGTGGCCTGGTGGCACTTGCAGACTCAACACCCCCAAACTCCTCCTGGCCCCCCCTCAGCCCCAGCCCCCCACCTGCTCCAGCCAAAGGACTCGGGCTCCTTCTTGTCTCCTCTCTGTCCCCCAAACCCACATCGATCGATGGATCTCTCGAGAGATCCTGCCAGCTCCGCCTGTCAGACACGCCCCAGCCCCAGCCCCCTCCAGCCCCACGCCCCCCACCCTGCCTCCAGCACCCTGGTGTCACCATCACCGTCACCATCCCCCGCCAGGGTTCCTGCAGGAGCCTCCCGCTCGCCTCCCTGCTCCGTCAGTGACCCCGTCCACCGTTCTCCCACGTGGCGCCCAGAGTTTCAACGGGGAATCAACCAGTTCACCCCAAGAGAAGCCGGGCCCTCGCGGTGCCCGAGGCTTTGCCCGTCCCGCCCGCTCACCAAGCCCTCAGGCCTCACCCTCCGCGGCAGCCTGGCAGCTCCCTCTCCCGCCCCCCCGGGGCCGTAGGTCCCGAAGCCTTTGCCCTCAGCGTCCCCACTGCCTCCAAAGCTGTCCTACGAGACGCGATGAGGCAGCCCCCTCCTCTCCGTCCGGCCTTTGCTCCAGCCTCCTTGGTTGGGCTCCCCCGGGCATGCGCGGGGCACCCCAGCCCCGCCCTCGCGGCTCCCAAGCGGCCTCGCTTTCCCGCAGGGAGACTGTCGCCCTCTGAGGCGCCCCGTGCGTACGGAGCCCGTCCCCACGGAGCCCGTCCCCAGGGTGTCGCCTCCGAGGGCGAGCGGGGCTTCCTGGCCTGTTCGCTGTCGCCCCTCATGCCCAGAACAGTCACGGTTAACGTGGGCGCCTGCTCACGAAAGCCTGAATGAGTGAATGAGGAGTGAGTGAGTGAAACGCCCGCAGAGACGTCCAGCTCTGCCTTTGGGGGAGAAAGGCGTAGGTGGGGGCCCACGGGGTCCTGCGCTGTCCGCCGGCCTCCAGGCTGCAAGTCCCCTCTGACCCAGCCATTTCCTTCCCTGATCAGGGGCCTGTGCCTGGTCACACCCAGCAAGTGACCGGGAGCGGCTGCCCTGCCTTCCCCCCTCCCCCTCGGCGGTGGCTGTCTGCTTCCATCGGGGTCACCCCGAGCCCCTCTGCCACCCCTGCATGCACAGCAGACAGCGCCCGGTGTCTGGAGGCCGGTTTGCGGGGGACCAGGGGGTCTGGGGCTTTCTGTCTCCCTTACCCCATCACTGATGGGGTGAGTCACATGTCCCCAGCTCCCAAGGCCCTGATGAGTCTCCTCTTGGGTACAATCATCATCTCCAAGACGTGGGCTGAGCCCGAAGCCATCCCTTGCATGCCCCACCCCAGGCCCTGTTGGTCTCACTTCCCACCCCCCTGACCCCCTACTCACCCCCACTCTGCATCCCAGGAAACAAACACCTCCTGATGAGCCCTCCGTGCAGACCCCGCCCCCCAGGACCTGCCCCTGGGAACCCCAGCCCACGTCACGCCTCCCGGTGCCACAGACGTTAGATCCAGGACACAGCCGTGTCAGGCGCTGCGCGTCTTCACCTGCTGGACCGTCCAAGGAAGCGACGTCATCACGCCCACTGAGAAGATGCGAAAACTGAGGCCCCTGGTTACAAGGCCCAAAGGGCAGCACCGCTTGGTCCCAGGACCGCCCACGGAAACCAAATCCCCGGACGCCCAGGTCCCTTAGGGCACAGTGTTTGCATACAACCTACGCACGTCTTCTCGTTAACCTTAAACCATCTCTAGATGACTGAGAATACGAATACAATGTACACGCTCTGTAAACCCTTGTTACAATGTATTATTTAGGGACAAAGGACAAAGAAAGAAAAGTTGATACATGGTTGATACAGACAAAACCAGGCAACCCTGGTAGACCTAACTCATAATACACGTGAGCAACAACGTAACATTTTTTAAGAAATATTTTTAACTTGCCGTTGGTTGACATGGCTGAAGAGGAACCCCTGGTTACCAAGGACCAGGTGACACTGTTTTCCCCACACGACTCTATATTATGCTCCTATAAAAAGTAGCAGCTATGACACGCCCCCTTACTTATCAATACACATCATTTCTGATTACAAACGCACGTGCTTCGTACTGCCCAACCAACACGTTTTAAACCCTTTCATTAATCCCCTTCTGCACAATAAAAGTGACTTAAAACTGGGCCCCTCCCATCCCCGAAGAGTTTGCTACGTGAGAAGGAAAAAAAAAAAAATTGTCCCGACGTTCTTTTCAACTGATCACTTGCTTGTGCCTGTTTGGTGAGATTTATTCCCTCATTAATCACTGCCCTCCCTGCATTCACGTTAAATATAAAATTGATTAGGAAAGATCCCCATCACGGTTTAAAAAAAAATAATTAGCCGCTACATCATGTAGCCCCCAGTACGACAGGAAGGAGTGATTAAATTAGAAATATTAAAACCCCATTACTCTGCGCTCGGTGTAAGCCCCGCTTGTCCGTCTCCTGGTGGCATTTATTAATACTGACACTGAAAGACATGTGAGTTGCCAGCTGCAGCAAGGTCACTCGCTGAAAGATGTCGGGTCGACCGTTAGAGGCAGCAGAGGCGACAGAAGTGAGGGTGGTGGCGCGTGTGTCTAGGGGGCCCTTCCTCATGGATGTGTCGCAATGTCTCAGAGGTCATTCGGGAAACTGGGCGGCGCCCCACCTCTGGGCTGGCCTGGGATACAGGTGGACTCAGGGCTTCGGCAGGGGTGGGGGGGCATGCCCACTGCCCATCACGCTCTGCAGGTCACCTGTGACTCTGGGGACCTCTGAGGAGGTGTGCTCTGGGCTGGCATCCATGCCCCAGCCCCGCCAGGCGCCCCGCCCCAGTCAGTGGGGGTTAAGGAGCTGTGCTAGGAAGGCAAACATCGCCCATTGGATGCTCGTGCACGCCCATTTTATTCAGTCCATCAGTGGCCAGCGAGGTAGCCAGCTCTGTCACCAGGCATCAGGTGACGGGGGCCAAGGCCTCAGTTCAGAGACTCACTCAAGTCACACAGGTAGCGGGTGGCAGAGCTGGCATTCACTCCGCTGTCTGCTGGGCTCCAAAGGGGATACTCCGAGGCCCTCTCTAGATGCCTCTGCAGTGTCACAGGGACGAGTCCATAGGGTCCCCCTGTCGGATGCTGCAGTGCAAAGGCATGCAGGTGTGGTCCAGGGAGCCGTCCCTATCTTTCACAGTTAACAGCTAGGTCACCAGCAATCACAAAGCGCCTCCACTGCGAAGGTCAGAGCGAGCTTCTCCTGGGGGCCTGGCTGAGGCCCTGCAGGGCTGTCCCCTGCAGTGCTGGGGACGAATCGCCACCAGCAGGGAAGCTCTTCTCACTTCCTCAGCTTTCTTTGGAGTAAACTTGAGCTGATCCTCAGCCAAGGGTGTCTGCATTTATTTCTTCTCTTTATGCCACCTGCTGCCCTGTCAAAGAACCCAGATGACCCTGAATCCATTCATTCCTCTGGCCCCAGAGGGAGGGGCGGAGAAGGCCACACTCCTGTCAGCAGTCCCACGGGTATTGCCCACGCTCGTGTCCTATCTCCTGGGCCTGCACTGTCTTGGGGTCTACATGTGGGGTGCTCCTGGGGGTCTGGACTGGACCAGGAAGATGTCTCTGCAGAGCAGCTGGAAGTGGCCACATCAGAAGGGCAAAGGAGAGGGTGCTGGGGAGGGGTGCCAGGGTCCCCAGGGTGGGGTGGGGTCCATGTAGGGACTGAACAGGGCATGGGAAAGCATTAGCTGAGGCACTGAAAAGATACTTCCTGGATGGATGGATGGATGGATGGATGGATGGATGGATGGATGGATGAATGGATAGATGATGGATGGATGGATGGATGGATGAATGGATAGATGATGGATGGATGGGTGATAGATGTATGAATGGATGATGAATGGATGATGGATGAATGGATAGATGATGGATGGATGGATGGATGGATGGATGGATGGATGGATGATGGATGGATAGGTGATGGATGAATGGATGGATGATGAATGGATGATGGATGGATGGATGGATGATGGATAGATGGATGGATAGATGGATGGATGGATGGATGGATGGATGGATGATGGATGGATAAATGGATAGATGATGGATGGATAGATGGATGGATGATGGATGGATGATGGATGGATTGATGGATGATGGATGGATAAATGAATAGATGATGGATGGATGGATGGATGAATGGATGGATGGATGATGAATGATGGATGGATGATGGATGGATGGATGATGGATGGATGGATGGATGGATGATAAATGATGGATGGATGATGGGTGGATGGATGGATGGATGATGGATGGATGGATGATGGATGGATGGATGGATGATGGATGGATGGATGATGGATGGATGTTGGACAGAGTAAGCAAGCCAGGGAACAGGAGCTGGGAGATACAACTAGTTCAGGGAGGAAAGTGAGAGCTATGCAAGGCCGAGGGTTCAGCGTGAGGGGTGCCGGGCCAGGTCAGGGGGTGTGGCCTCTCTCATCAAGCCACGGCACTTCTTAGGACTCTCTCTTCAGGGGCAGCTTGGCCTCCGCTCACCGGTGAGCATACTCACTGCTCCTCTGAGCAGGGACAGGCCGGGCCCCTGCTCCCCAGCGGCAGGCTCCCCTCTCCACTGGCCGGGCGCCTCGAGCGTCGACACGTAATCAAGGTGTGGATTTGAATCTGAGTGCGACAGGAGACCCCTTGGGGTACACCCCATCTCACTGAAGCAAACAGGAAACCCCATAGGTCACCGACTGCCCGTACGCACAGCCAGCTGGTAGCCGGTCACCCTGAGAAGCACACACAGTCGGTTGACTCAGGAGCCAAGGGAGTCAGACTCGACAGGGTTTTCTCCAGAAGGGACACCTACAATGTCCCTGGTCTGTCCCCATTAGGCAGCGTTCTCTGTCCTGTTTTGATGCTTACCGGATGTGACACCCATGCCAGGCCCCAAGATAGATGCACTTGGATTTGGTGCCTCTGCTTGTTGCCCACAGCCAAGGTCACGTGCTGACCACAGCACCAAAGACAGTCCAGGACTCGTGAGCCGGGTGGGCTGCCAGCCGGGTGGCGAGGCGTTCCCTGCTAATGGCATGGGAAGAGGTGCACCCTCCGAGTTCTCCGGCTGTGGCGGCTGCAGGCTGGCCTCCCCCTCCCGGCCGTGGCCCCACGTCCAGCTACGCTCGGCTGAATTACTGGAAAAGGACGAGGCAACCCTGTGAAAGCAGTCCCTGGTCCTCGCTACTTCCTGAGGCCGGCTATTTATAGAGGTGGTTTGGAACAGCCCTGTGCTGGGTCCCACCTGGGCCCGGGCTGTGCTGGGTGCACTTTGGCCTGAAACGGAAAAAGCAGTTCTCTGTCCTGGAGCAAAGATGACAGGGACGCACGAAGCTTTCCTCTCGAGCTGCTCAAGGTGCCGACTCTAGGCGTCGTCATCAGCGAGGGCCCTGTCCCCTCAGCTCCTGCCCTCGCCGGGCCTCCCTGCCCCTGCACAGGCCTGAGCGGTGCTGGCGTGCCCAGGGTTCAGACCCACAATCCTTCTCAGCTCGGTGCTCTGAACGGCCTCCACCAACTGCAGGCAAGCCGGGGAGCCCTCCCAGCACCCCCAGCCTGAGAGCTCGCAGCCGCGAGGCCAACAGTCAAGGTCAGGAGGGAAAGGAGCCCAGGGCCCAGACCGAAGGCCAGGTGAAGGCAGGTGCAGGGTGGAGGTCCTTCAAAAGGGGGTTCGCCCCAGGTCTTCAGTCCCCACGTGGTCAAACGTCACTGTGCTTTGTCGGGGTGCTGCTGAGGGTCTCTCGCTGGCCAGTGAAGGACCAGTGTCCCACCTCCTGAGGAGGAGAGTGAGAGTGGGGATGGGGGGGATGGGTGCTCTCAGGGCCAGGAGGTTAGGAGCCTGAGCCACTGGGAAGTCCTCCTGCCGCCTGGAGACCCCCGGGCTCCTCGTCCGCACGGAGACGGGGAGTGAGTGACTTCTCCGAGCGGGTGTCCCTCCTCCCGACAGACACCCCACCCCCCTGTGCGACTGTTTGATTCCCAGGACTGAATTGTCTAGATTACTCCTTTATTAACCCCAGGTCGAGAGCGGGGGCGATGGGCGGGGCCGAGAGCGCCTTCCTGCCATCTTCATTTCCTCTCTCCCCGCACCCCAATAAACCCGGTGACATTTGCAGAGTGTATTTCCGCCAGCCCCCGTAATCCCTCCAGAATATTAAGGCTGCGTTACTTTATCTTCGGTTACATTCACTTCCAATTTTCCTTATGAGTTCGTATTTGGCTACAAAAAAAATTAATATAGCGAAGTTGAAAAGAATCTCACGATATAGGAAAAAGACTAATTTCGTCTCCGGGCGCTCAGACCCCCTAGTACACCGGGGTTAATGTAATTAACCGCCGATCTGAGCCTGGGCTGTGTACATACACGGAGTCTCCCCGCTGGAAACGAGATTAGATTTTATTACTCTATATATCCCGGTTATCTCCGCTGAGCCGGCTCGGTGCTGCCGTGAAAACTCAGAACCATCTGGTCCTGAGCCCGTGCCGTTTATTTAAGGATTTAATTAAATGCTCTAAATGGAGAGGTTCTCCGAATTAACATTTTAAATGTGACTTATTGCAGGTTGAATACCGCCGAGGTGCCAGCGTGGGGAACTCCATCCCGGGGTTGTTGATGTTCAAATGGAACTCATTTGGGTGGCTCCGGGGGGACCCATTAATTAATCTAAACAACGAATGCGGGTCGGTTCTGACTTCTGATGGAGATTATTTACCGAGACAATTTGCGATGAATAAAAGAGTCACAGTAGGCAAATGCTTAATTGAATTGAAAAAAAAAAAAAGAGTCTCATTGTGTTTAATATCGGGGACGCATCGTGTGAGTAAGCTTTGAAAGACCGTGAAAGGGGCGAGCGCCTCAATCTTCTTAGCTCGTTGCTAATAACAAAGCAAATGGGTAATTACATCCTCCTGGGTGATTTGCTGCTCGGGAAGGGACAACAGGTCTGGCTGGCTAATCGCTTCCGCGGAGAGAAAATTCTCAGCGCACAAACTTGGCCCTTGGAGGGTGGTGGCCTCACTGGTTGCCCAAAGGCAAACGCGTCCACCGGGCGGGGCCTGGGGGTGGCCCACGGCTGGGTCCTCACCCTCCAGCTGCCAGGGTCTAGCCTGGCTGGAAAGCCTTCCCCCACCCCACCCCCACGGAAGCCCCGAAGGAGCCACTGCCTACCTGCCAGACTCAGGTGTCTCTCGTGAATCTGGCTGAATTAAGTGTGGATGAGCTCGTCCTACCTTTCGTTTGCAACTTCTGGGTCAATGAAAGTCAGACCTTTGCTTGGAGGAGAATGAAAGATCTAAATAAAAATGAACACCTTGTCTCTGCAGAGCCCCGTGCAGCCAAGGGCCCCACCTCCGCCTCTCCAGCCCCAGCCCGGGCCTCTAACATCCTTGGCCCAGTGACCAGCGACCCGTGACCTCCGACCTGTCCACGCTCCAAGGCCCAGAGCAGCCCATGCTCTGTGTGGCATCTCAGAGGCACCATGGCTGGCTGTGTCCTCTCCCCACACTGGCTGCTGGCTTTCCCTGGCTTCTCAGACTGTGAAGGCCCAGAACCCGCCTTCAGTGAGACCCCCAGGGGACCGAGTGCACGTCCAGGTTGAGGCCGCCGACCCAGAGCGCCTCTTCGGTGGGGTGGTTCTGCTGCCCTGTTGAAGGCACGAGTTTCTCTTCTCCCTGGTCCGCCTGGGGTCGGCGCCCTGGGAGCAGGGTCAGGGCCGGGGGGAAGCCGGTGATGATGACAACAACGGCTGGTGGTTTCTCCCCAAACCCCTCATCCCCTTGGGCCCATGATGAACTCGAGAGGCTGACTCTATTGCCCTGGGTACCACAGAGGCCCAGCCCTGGCATGGTCACGGAGTGACTGCCCCCGCTGTGACCCCCGCAGAGCCCGGGGCCTGGGGACACCCAGCAAATATCCGTGGGATCCAGGCACAGTGGGTCATCCGTGTGGGGCGGTCCTTCGCATCGCATCGTGATGGACGCGAGTGGCCCCGGGGGGGGGGGGCGGTGTGCCAGTGCCACGTGACAACCTGTCCTCCAGAGAGGGGGCTTGGCTCCTGCCGGAGGGCCACTTACAAACAGGGGCTCTGCGCTGTCTTTGCACCGTGGTATAAATCTAACATGATTTCAAAATAAAAAGTATGCCTGACGCCAGAGGTGTGATCCGTGAAAGAGATCTTTGGTACGCTGGACTTCATTAAAAATAAAGCCTTCTGCTCCGCCAAAGGCACCGTCGACAGAGCGAGAACACGAGCCACAGGTCGGGAGAGAGTGTCTGCCAAGGACACACCCGGTGAAGGGCGTTAGACAGAATACACAAAGAACTGTCCACGTCCGACAGTAAGAAAACGATCCATGTAATTCAATAACGGGCCAAGGACCCTGACAGACACCCTTTCAGAGAAGACACGCAGATGACCATGAACACGTGAACAGGGTCCAAGGTCGCATGTCATCAGGAAGATGGCAATTAAAACACCGACATCCCACGACATGCCTATTAGAATGGCCAAAATCCAAAGCACCGCCACCACCGAGCGCCGGCGAGGATGGGGGGCAGCGGGCGCCGGGGAGACGCAGGCCGGGGTGGCCGCCGCCGAGGACAGTGTGGCGGCTTGTCACACAGCCAGACGCGCTCACTGCAGGATCCAGCGATCACGCGCCTCCAAGTTCACCCGGAGGAGGTGGAAACTCGTGTCCGCGCAGACGCCGGCGCGCGCACGTCCACGCAGAGGCCGGCACGCACACGTCCACGCAGACGCCGGCGCACACACGTCCACGCAGCCGTCTGCGCGCGCACGTCCACGGAGACGCCGGCGCGCGCACGTCCACGCAGGCGCCGGCGCGCGCACGTCCACGCAGGCGCCGGCGTGCGCACGTCCACGCAGCCGTCTGCGCGTGCACGTCCACGCAGGCGCTGGCGCGCGCACGTCCACGCGGACGCCTGCGCACAGATGTTTACGGCCCTTCCGTTCATAAATGCCCAGACCACGCTGCCCCTCAGGAGGTGATGGAGAAACGAACTGCGGGACAATACGGGCAACGGGCAACGGGCAACGGCATCTCATTCAGCACTGAAAAGGACCTCCGCAGGGGACTTCCTTTTTGGAGCCGGGTGCGGGCAGAAGGGGACCACTCAGGAGAAAGCAGCATAGCTCATTGTCACAGAGCAAGAGTCACAAAAGAAGTACTTTAATGGCACAAGCACAGAATGAGAGCCCCCATCCCACCCATTTTCGTACCTACAGAAACTTCCAGAACCTGGCTGGCCCCCCGTAAGGTGGTCCCCGGGCCCAGAGCATGTCTCAAATCGGATCCCAGAACTTGGCGAGCTGGGGGGAAACATGGTTGTGCAGGTTATGGACAGGGCGTCCCCGTTCTCGGGGTACCCCTGGGGCATCAGCGTCCTTCCCCGCAGCAGAGTGGGGGGAGGGGCGCCCAGCCACCGGGAGCTGGACAGGTGAGACCGCCCAGGTCAGGGAAAAAAGCAGGTCTGCCATGGGCCACCGCTGTCCTGTCCCAGGTCCTGGCCTGCGGACACAGTGAGTCCACCTGTGGTTTGCTCATCGCCTTGGTCACTTTGCACACCTCAGGGCACTAGGGAGCGGGCAGGTGGGCGGAAGGGTAAAATCCAAGACTCTCTGTCCATTCCGCACCTGTGTCCTGGGCGCCCAAGCCTGTGACGGAGGACACGCCAGCTGCTGTGCCGGGTACAAGTGCCCGGCTGTAGGCTCTCCTTAACATAGTGAGTGCTTCTCACACTGGACCAGCCCCAGCATCCGTGGGGGAGGGGGCGTGCTCGTTAAAACACAGGTGGCTGAGCCCACCTCCAGTTTCTGATTCAGCAAGTCTGGAGTGGGGGGGAGTCCCCCAAAGTTGCATGTGTAGCAAATCCTCAGGCTGCTACTGCCATCGATCAGAAGACCCACTTGGAGAACCACCAATGAAACAACAGGAAGGCAGCGATGCTGAAACCCGTCAGCTCCTGGTCCCTAGGAAAATGGACGCAGGCCGGACACAGATCTGAGGGCACGGGCCGGGAGGCCCTCTGGGATATGGCACTGGCCCAGCACCCACAGGGGACACACCCCTCATGCGGGGTATCTGTCTTAGAGGAAGTGGGAGGGCCTTTGTGGGACACAGTCTGCTTACCCACCATCCCCCTGGCATCCGGGGTGCCTGACACTCGTGGGCATCCATGCTGCCCGTGCACACCTGCGGGGGGTTGAGGGTTTGCCGAGGTCTGCCCAGAGCTTGGGGCCTCCGCTCGGGGAGCTGATCACAGTTAAGCCTGTGGAGGCAGAAAGCGGCAGTGGGGGCTGCGGGATCCGAGAAGATTCGTGAATTATTCACACGCTCTCCCTCTCCACCAGAACAAACGCTCGCCTTCCTCCCAGCAATGCTGATCATTGACACCCTTAGATTTTCCGTCCGTGTTTTAAAGGAGGGAGAAGGTGAAATAGAATCCGTAATTAAGAAATTAAGCCATCTCTTCTTAAATATTCAGTATCGCCACCGGGGTGAGGATGGGTGGGGGGAAGGGAGAGTCCAACTATCGCAGGAGGATGATTTTCTCATCACCCACAAAATCCGATGCCCAAAATAGCCCCATCGTTGCCCTGGCAACGTGCGTTCGCTCCCCCCTCTCCCCCCTCCCCCGCCCCCCGCCTCCCCCCCCCCAGCCTTTGCATACTGCTGCATATTTCTATCACCTCTTTCCAGGCACAGTTCATAAACAGGACGGCGTAATAAAGAATGTTATCACCGATGACTTAGAGCCCAGCTGCGCCCGGCGAGATAGGAAGTGGCAAGCAAATACAATTTCATGCAGCGAGGGTGACAGATTGATCGGGTGCCCTTCAAACGTGATGCCACTGCTCTCAGTCGGGCCCAGTGCAGAAATGGCGTTGGTCTCGCCCTTCTCCTGGATGAGGCAGACAAAGCAATGCAGCCACGGTGCCTGGGGGTCTCATTAGGGCTGGAACGGTCCTGCCCCGAGCCGGGATTGTTACGCCAGCCAGCGGCCTCCTCAGCTCCTCGCCCCCCTCCCCACCTCGCTCCCTCTCAAAGGGCCAGCGGGACCAGGCCCTTGTTGAATTAATTACCCTCTCCTGCCCGGATTACTGAGTCTCCAGAGCTGGGGGCAGCAGGGGGTGGGCCAGAGCCAGGCAGATAAAGATCAAGGAAGATTTTTCATATCCACACTTACAGCCTCCAGTTTGGAGGTGGCCCATTTGGAGGGGTTGCTGTTCGCTGGTTAATGCAAGGAGAGAGGGTCCTTAGACCCTGGAGAGCCACTTCTGTTCTGTTAGTTTTCTTTGAGATCTGGGAATTAGGGACCTGCCTCTCCCTGCCACCACCCCCCACCCCAGGAAGGACTGTGGTGGAGGATGAATGGGGTCCCCAGAGCACCAGGAAACACTCGAGCAAACAAATGAGGACAGGCTGTCAAGACGGGGGTGATGGCAGGGGTGGGGGGAGAGGGGCAGGGGCGGGGCGGGGCCTGTGGGCCCCAGGACTTCAGTGGACCCCCGCTGCCTGGGCCCGCTCAGCTCAGAAGCTCCCTGCCCAGCCCTGTGGCCAGCAGAGGCCTGACGAGGACCTGACACGGGCCGGCTTCAGGGGAGGGAGCCAGACAAAGCCCAGACACAGGAGCAAGAGGAGGGACACAGCAGTCCCAGGGGGCCATGCACAGGTCCCAGGGGCGTGGCTTCCTGGGGTCGTTCTCGCTGCTGGCTGCCTGCACCCTTGCCTGGGCTGGTTCTCATGCTGGGTGGGCCCGGGCAGAGGGCCTGGTGGTTGGCCAGGTGGTCATTGGCACCTGGGGTGAGGGCATGGTTACAGCAGAGGGGGTGAATAGGGTTGGGGGGGTTGCCAGTTTGTGTCCCCCTGGGCTCTTGGCTCTGTCCAGGCTGGTCCCCAAGATTCTCCCAAGAGGGAGTTTATGTACCACCTGACAGCCTCCCCAAACCTTCACGGCTGAGCTGCAGGAAGCGAGAAATTCTAAACGGAAAAAAATAGCCGCCCTCCACCCATTCACAGCCATACCCCTTGATCAGCCCGTCTCCCAGGGAGCCTGCTCTTCAAGGCCCCTTACTTGAAAATTTTTAAAATATATTTTAAGTGGAGAAGAAATCTGCAGACCACATTAACCATTTTAAAGTGAACGAACAATCCGATGGCTTTTAATATATTCACAATGTGTACCACCACTGCCTCTGTGCGGTTCCAGAACACGTGTGTCCCCCCAGAAGGAATCCCCACCCCCGTCATTCCCCATCCCCCTCCCCCTCAGCCACTGGAAACCTCCAATCTGCTTTCTGCCTCCACGGACTCCCCTGTTCCAGCTCTCCCCTGAAAAAGGAATCCCACAATATGTGGCCAGTTTCTATGACTTCGCACAATGTTTTATCGTGTATCAAGAATTTTGGCCCTTTTTCACGGCTGAGTAATATTCCATCGTATGGATATACCACCTGTTGTTTATCCGGTCATCTGTTGACACGTGTAGTGGGTTGTTCTCATCTTCTGCCCGTTGCGATAGTGCTGCTGCGAACCCACTTGTAATGTATTTATTTGAATACATAGTGTTCATTCTTTGGGGGTGTATTTCTAGGAGCAGAATTGCTGAGTCATATGCTAACTGTATGTTGCACGTTTGGAGAAACCACAAAACCATTCCCCAAAGCGGCTGCACCATTTTGCATTCCCACCAGCCGTGAGGCAGGGTTCCAGTTCCTCCGCGTCCCGGTCAACACCTGTCGCCACCTGTCTCGGCTCGAGCCGTCCTAGTGGCTGTGAAGTGACGTCTCCCAGGGACTGATGACGTGGAGCATCTTGTCATGTGCTCGGTTGGCCCGGGTGTGAATGTCACTTTGGCCTCTTTTCTTTTCTTCTTTGCAACAAAATGTCATTTCTCGATAAGGATGTTCACTCACAAGAACCATAAACTGAGCCATGGGACACGCGTGATCTGGGACAGGGTCCCTTTGAGAGAGAGAGGACTCCCCACCTCCTTCCTCAGACCTTCCTGCCCACAGAGCCCAGGGGAAAGGATTGCAGCAGGCGACCCAAAGGTTTCGAAAAACATTTAGCATCAAATTCCCTGCTGCTCCAGAAACCTCTTAGCGAGGAGCGAGGAGGCACCTCCGGGGTCTCCCAGGCCAAAGGGCAAGTTCGAGGAGGAGGCTTCTTCTCTTTGTCTTTGCATGCGAGAGGAACTGAGTGAATCCTGTCTGTCTTTCTCACCTTGAACCACTTCCAAGAAAAGCAAAACGAAAGCAACTTTGCATTCTACAGGCGATGAGGGTTTTGTAGCACAGAAAGTTCACGATTAATTTTTCTTCCTCCTCAAACCTTGCACGCTGACGCCGTGAAACATCACCGTGGCCACCAGATGGCCGGGCCCGTGACCTAGGGGGACAGTAAATGGAGGAAAAACGAGGCTGCGTCTCTGCCTCTCTGTCCCTCCCCGTGGGCCTCTGACACTGCGTTTTTGTCACCCCAGGTCAGACACCTGCTTCCTCTTTGTCATTCTCCAATATGACAAATGCCTCTGCACACCGACCGGCTCCCAGAGTCTAGCCAGCCTGCCAGCCAGCCGACACGGCCTCATGGCCCGCCTTGGTCCCGGGGAGGACAGTCTGTCCCCAGCGTCCTGTTTGTCATGAAGACGAGCTTTTACTCCGGCCGTGTGTCAGATGCGGGGGCCGGGGCTGTGCCCACTGAGAGAAGGCTGGGGCGTCAGACAGGGTGGACATGCCGTGAGTTGGGTGGCCGGGCCACCCAGCTGCCCCCTGACCGTGAGCTGGCTGTAAAAACGAGGGGGCAACGCGAAGCAGGGTCACCTCCTCGCTCTTGCTGAAACCAAGCTCCTTCCCGCCACCCCCTCCTGAGAGCATGCTTCTCCTGCCTCCTTGCCACGGCCCCCGCCCATGTGACAGAGACTTTCCTCCCGAGCTCGTTGGTGCTACTGCCTCGGTGCGGGCAGAGGACCGTGGACCGAGGAGGGAACACAGGCAGGAAGAGAGGGCGCCAGGCTCACCCCTCGGCTCCCCCTCGGAGGGCCCCCCGCCTGCCCAGCGCTGTGCCAGGCACGACAGGGGACGCTGGGTACCCAGACGCTTGGAGGGCAGCGGTGATTCGTAAGGTGCCTACTGCGCGCTGGGCTCCAGGAGGCGCTTCCCCTGTGTGTTCCGATTAGAATTCAGCCAACGAGAACGAGACCAGCACACGAGAGCGCTTGGGACACGGGAGGTGGCTGGCACAGAGCCACGACAGCGTGACTGCCATCGTGGAGGCGGGCTGCCTGACAGTAAGGGGCCGTGTGAGGACGGCCCTCGCAGGAAGCAGCACCGCCACGCGCCACGCGCCGCGAGCCAGGGACGGCTCCACGCACTCCATCACCCCGTGTAAGGCCCGCGGACGCCCCCGTTAGGCCTGCCGCGGGGATGACGCCGCCCGGCGCTGTCTCCCTCATTTCCCCGACGTCACGGAGATTGTGAGCGGTGGGGCCGAGGTCTGGATTCTGGGTTTTTAACCATTAAATTATTCTTCCTTCCTGCTGATGGAGTGAGATGAGGACGTGGGGAGGAGAAGGAGGAAGGAAGGGGGTTATGGCTGGGGGTGCCACTGGCCGCTCTCCAGGGCTAGGTGAGGACCAGCCGGCTCACGAGCCGTGCGTAAGGCGCTTGCAGAGAACAAACAGCTCCCACACAAACAGAGAAAGGGGAGGCCATTTTCATCAGCCGAGACGCCATAAATCCTCATATAGTTTATGAATCTCACATTTCTCGTCCGACTTGGGCATAAAACTTCTCCAGATTTATACAAGCCAACTACATCAGTCACCCCCTTCCCAAACGGGCTCTCTGTCTTGATGACCTTTGAGAGACCACGGACTGCTTTTCTGTTGTTATCCATAATTGGAAAAGCACTGGAGATAAGAAAATTTATGGCAATGAATAATCCACCTGAGCGAAGCCATAAAGAACACCAGATACCTAAAAGGGGGGGCCGGGAGGGGAGAGGTGCTGGCTCCTCGATGATCAAATGACATCTCCGTCGGCCGGGGCCTCGGCACCCACGCACACCCCTGAAACCCAAGGATGGGGCTCCCGCAGGGCTGGCCCAGAGGAGGGACTATCATTCGGTCTTAACAAGGAGGGACTCTCGACCCCCAGCGACGACATGGGTGGGCCTCAAGGACACCAGGCCCAGAATGATGCCCTGCCAGACCCGGGCCCTCTCGGCCCGCCCTCCCCTCCCCCACCTTCTCCACCCCAGGGACCCCTCTCTGGCCTCTGAACACACCCAGCTCGTCCCCACCTCCAGGGGCTTCGCACGTGCTACTCTGTCTGCCTGACAAGTCCTCCACCACAGCCTCCTTCTGGCTCCTCCCATTTCCCTTTGACTGTCGCCTCCTCAGGCAGGCCCTCCTTGACTACCCCGCACGAAGCGGGTGCTGCCCCGCCAGGTCCCAGCGTGTCCGTCATCCTACCTGACCTGTGCACAGAGAGCGTCTCTCTGTCGCATATTTTTTGTACTGTTTATTTCTTTTCTGTCTCCGCCGGCCAACACAGCCACTCCACGGGAACAGGACACGTGCCTGTCTCAGTGACAGTGCTCGGCATGTAGTAGGTCTTCATAGCGTTTTGGTAGAAGGTGTGGAAGGGAAGACGGCACTCAGAAATCACGTGCCCGCCTGCTGTCACCACTGGGGTCGCCACTGGGGACCTGAGGCAGCAGAGCTTCGTGTGCAGTTGGCGGGCAGCCACGGGGACCTCGGCAGGCCCTCCCGGGGGCTCTGGAGCACAGCGACCCTGCTGAGTGGCCCCAGGTGGCCTGGCCTTTATCCCCGGCGCTGGGCAGGCATGGGACAGGGGCGGCCCTTGGAAGACCAGGCTGAGGGTCCGGGCGAGGCCCTCTTTCCCGCTGAAGGCAAGTCCAGGGGAAGGAAGCTGAGAGCTGGGGGCTCAGAGGCCACACGGCCCCCACCCTCCACATGTGCACCACTGCCATCAGGGTGAGGGCAGCCCCTCCCCAAGTCTTCCCTGCCACCCAGGCTTTCCGCTGGGGCGTGAAATGCATCTAGGCGTGGGGAGCTGGGGGAGCCCCCCATGCAGGCCTCACTGGCCCCCCAGAATGAGACTCCAGACCAAAGCCCGCCCCCCAGGAGCTGGGGAGCCTCCAGACCCGGCCCATCTCCTAAGCCGCCTGCGCTGCCCGCCTCAGGGGCCATTTTGCCATCCAAGCGCGGTAAACATCTTGCTGGATCTGCCACGTCAGCAGAGCCAGGCTCCCAGGAGAGGCTCGCCTCCCTCCTCCGGGGGGGATGGGCATTTCCACCCCATCCCCCCCCCACCGTGGGGTCTGGGGGAGGCAGGGGGGCTGGGGAGAAGGGGGAAGGGGTGATGAGAGCTCCCTGTGGCACTGGCTTCTGATGGGGAGTGTGTGTCACCGCAGAATGCTGGCGGAGCAATCTGGTTGCCAAGGAAACGGCGGGAAGGTGTGGAGGCTGCTGCCCGCTCGCAGCCAGCGAGAAATGCATGTCCTCCGAAGCCCAGGCTCCCCACGGCGGCCCAGCCGATGTCTGCCCGCCCGCTCGGTGGGGCCCAGGCCCAGAGGCCTGTCAGCAGCGCAGCTGGAGAGGGCCCTCGGGGGCTTGGCAGGGCCCGCGGGGCGGAAGGGAGGAGGGCTGGGCCGCGGGGTAAAGACCAAACCCCCCAGTGAGGCCAGCAGCCGGCCCTCCACGCCCACCCTCTCCCGCCCCCGGCGGCAGGGCGGGGAAGCCAGCCAGGCGGGCAGGCAGCGGGCCGGCCCCTCTCCACTGCCAATTACGTTCCGTGATGAACATGTTATTATGTCTCACACTCGAAATAATCAATTTGGAATCACCACTTTGATGACTTAATGGGCGCTTGGTGGGTGTCGTCTGAGGATCTCTGCAGAGCTCTGATCTGCTTCTAACGCGCGGCTTCGGGTACACGGGACGGGCGGCGGGCGGCGGGCCGGGCCCCTGGCTCTCGCTCGCTCTCTGCTCTGGCCGCCGCCCCTGTGCTGAAATCCCGGCTGCCCACCTGGCCAAGCCCTAGACGTGCGCTGTAGGCTGAATGTGGGTCCCCCCCAAATTCACGGTGGCATCCTTGGGAAGCGGGGCGTCCACGCCTGGCACGCCTTCTCCTTGGCCGGTCCTGGCTGCTCAGCGGACCCAGAAGCGGAGAGCCACGCTCCCGTCATCCCCGGTCCTGTCCCCGTGTTCTCTGGCCACGGCCCTGCCAGGAGGGGGGAGGAGCAGTAGTGGGGGGCGGTACCCTGGCAGTGGGGGGCGGTGTCCTGGCGGTGGGGGGCGGGATCCTGGCAGTGGGGGCGGGATCCTGGCGGAGCGCCTCTCCGGGAGGCCTGGCTGGAATCCCGTCCACACTCGCGTGCTCGCTGGGCCCTGGCGAGTTCACAGCGGTTTGCAGGACTCACGTTCTCGTGCGTCGGAAGCTCCTGGCTGCGCGCACACAGGTCCCTTTCGGGGGATGCAGCCGCGTTGGAAGGCGGTTCTAGAAGCTTCTCACCGAGTTCGGCACACGCGCACGACGTGACCCAGCGTCGGGCTGAAACTCGCGTTGTCACGCAGACCCGCAGGTGTTCGTAGCTCTGCTCGTCGTCATCACAAACCGGAAGCATCCCGAAGGTCCTTCACCTGGTAGCGAGGGCCACTCGGCGATAAGCAGGACCGGCCGCGGGCACGCGTGACAACACAGGGACTCTGGGCCCTCGGGGATTGAATGTTATCTGCTGTAAAGTCCCTGACTTTGCCAGATAACAGCGAGGAGACAGGATGTTGGGCCATCTGCGGTTTTCTCGCAGACTCTCCAAGGACGCTCTCAGTGTAAGCTGCGTAAGCTCCGTGTCTGCCTCCAGCCAGCCCCCGTAAGGACCCGCCAGTCCCGGCATCGGGGGACACCCGTCAGCACACAGGCCTGAAACACTGACGCCAGGGCACCGCCTCCAAAACACCCGGCACCGTCTGAACCCACCACTCCCGCCCCCGGGGAGGCCGCCAAGCCTGCACCAGGCAGATTCTCCTCTCTGCGAGACACTCCCTCCGGCAGGGACTCTGGAATGTTCAGGAAGCCATACGTCCACCTATGGCGGGGGCGGGGGGACGCTGTCTCTACTACAACTGACAGTTCACCCTTTTCAGCTCCTGATTGGCTACAACAGTTGTCCATCACTAACCAAGGGAGCCAATAGGGTGACGGCCTGTGGCCCCTGTGCGGCTGCTGGGGCTGATGGCTGCGTGAGCAAAGGTCCAGGGCTGTGCACAGACGCGGCGTCCACACACCTACGTACACGGTGTCAGGACTGAGCTTCCTGCTGGGAGGCAGGTGCATGCGATGCTCCCTGATCCCATCCACCAAACGAGTGAGCGGGGCGGCTCCCGAAGGGTCATAAGTGCAAGGCGATGGGATACACAGGGAGGGTCCCAGGGATCCCCGCCCTCAGCAAAGGGTCAGGCTCTTCACTGACCCATGGAGGCGCCCCCTCCCCACGCAGAGCGCCTGGGAGAGACACGTCCCACGTGCAAGCGTTCGTGTCCACACGTGGGCAAAGCACGGCCGAAGCGACTCTGAAAGCCCAGCCTCCTTGCCGGGGGCTGAGGCCGGCGGAGACCGCGTGGCAGAGTCTCAGGCCGTCCTCGCGGGTGTAGACACTTCCGCTCCCTGGACACAGGCAGCTTCGGCATCCGGCGCAGGCGCAGCGTGCCTGCCACCCTGCCTTTTCACCGCAGCGTCCCGCCACGTCCTTATCCTCTGCGGTCTTCATTCCACAACCCGGGGGAGGCGGCTGACCGGCCCCGGGTCACACGGCACCCTGACCGCCCAGGAAGCCATGACCTTGGCTGAACCTCCCACCCTCGCTAAGCCTCCCTCCGCGTCCTCTCCTGAGCGGGGTGCGGGGTTAAGCGACACGGTTTGCCTGGGCTCTGGCAGCCCTGAGGTCTGTGCACTTAGCTCTGGTACCTCTGCGTATCCTGCCCGAGTCCAATCTGGATGAGACGAACCCACTGCTTATAAAAACGCCCGTGATTGCCAGAGCATCCTGTACGCTGCTTCTTTCTCTACCTGGATCTCGGGCTCCTGGGAAAAGAGTGGTTGAATGGGATTTAATGTGAATATTAGCTGCACTGGGCCACTGAGGAAATTCCAGCCATAAATAATAACGATGACTATGAAAATAAGAACGAGCACCGACCCCTCACCATGAAACAGCTCTGGTCGCTGATGCGTCTTCCTCCTCTTCTCCTTCTCCTCCTCTTTCTTTTCTTTTTTTTTTTAATGCCACTCGGTGCCAAAGGCCTTCAGAAAAGGAGTTAATTACTATCCCTTGCTGTGGCCTAATTCTCGTTCCAACATGTGGCTGTCATTTCCCCTGTCATCATAGCTGATTTACAACGGGGTTTAATTAAATTCTCCATACATTATTCAGCATTCTCCAAAGACACCACCAGAGAGGCCCGGGGTATTTAAAATGTCACCCGCTGAGACATATCACCTCTTCTTAAATAAATATGGCAGTGATCAAACTTTTGGCTAATTACAGTGACTTCGTTATTTGTTTGTATGTTTTAATATTTAATTGCTTTCATGTTCATCCAATTACTGAGCAACAGCAAATAGAAATTAACTTTTTACCGGCGTGTTCCCAGCCCAGCGAATAAGCACCCGGAAGCCTCCGTACACGGGGAGCCGCCCCAGCTGAGAAGAAGGCGGACCGGTTCCCAGCGCAGCGCGCGGGGCGGTTAAACCGAAGCACGACCCTCCCCGCTCCGGGCCCCAAGGCCCAGCCTGTACCCGGCTGCAGCTCAGCTCCCAGGAGCAGCTCACAGAGGGCGGCGTAGCGACCGCACGCTCAGGGATGTCGGTCCACACTGCCACCCCGTGGACACTCGGCGCCACTGCCCCCATATCTTAGATGCTCAGGATTCCCCGGAAGGAGGTTGAAGGAGAACTCGGGGTCACCCGAGCAGTGTCTCCATGTTCCCACACCGGCAACCTCCGATGCTCGTGAGATGTTCTAGCGCCTTCTGCCAAGCTCCCTGGGACAAAGGCAGCTCCTGAAATCCTATTAACGGCGCGCCGTTTATATGGCCAACTCCAGCAGCTAAGAAATGGGAACCGGATGTGCACGTGGCTTGTGGTGAACGGCGTTCGGAGCAAACGTGTTAGCCAGACCCCAAGACGGCCCTCGGAGCCGCCGGAAGCCTGTCCCTCTGCGATTAGCTCGAAAGTCCCCACTCACTCTTATCTCCCCTGTCCTCGCTCCAACACGTCATTTGACATTTCGACATTGGCTTTTCACCCAGGCCTCACCTCAGCATCTCAGAATCTCTGCAGAATATTTTTTAAAAATATATGCAGAATTAAGCCTTTTCTGGAACTCCGCGGCGATTCCTAATTGGATAAGGATGGCCTATACCTCCAGCCCAGTCCCACGGCCTCATGGGACACTGGCTTCCAATGTTCAACTTTCCAAAAATAAAAATAATCTTTTCATTCATGTACTCACATCTTATCTCCCCAGCTCAGCTCTAAGCTCCTTAAGGGCCCAGAAGCTGGCAGGGACTTAACCAGGCTAAGAGGGAAGGAAAACCCCAACGCTAGCCTCCCCAGTGGCCTTCAGGGGCCCGTGTAGAATGTCTGGCTCGCAGGGAGGCAGCCAGCAGGGTGTCGTGGAAGGGGACCCATCCGCTCTGCCGTGGAGTCAGTAACACCTGCTGCGCCCCAGCACTGGCGGCACAGCGGGGTGAGGCTCTGTCCTCAGCGCTGGCATCTGGGGACAAACAATTACTGGTCAGATGAGGTGTGTGCAGCAGAGGGCAGAGTCCCCAAGAGCACAGCTGGTCAGAGGCCCCAGCAAAAGCTTGCCCGGATGCCCCAGAGCTGACAGTTATAGAAAGAAGAGACACTTTTTTTTCGTTTGGCAAAGAATACGAGGCTTTTTGGAATTTTTTTCCTGAGGGCCTAGAGTTTATGCAAATGAACCCAGCCCGGGCAGAAAGATTCTAATTGGTCCCAGCAGGTTCTTCCCTGGTCAGAGGTCAGCGCACAGTCCGACACCTGTGTGAACGTGCCTGTCCCCGTTGGGTCCCCAAGGTCCTCACTGGCTGTCACACCCGCTCTCTTCAGATCCTGGAGATTTATACCTTAAATTCTCATGGCGTTCTCATTCCCATTGCTTCTCAAACTAATAATGCCCCTTGACGGGCAAGTCCTTAGAGAAAGCGACAAAGCTTCAAATCCCGTGGCTTGGCGGAGAGCTACTGTGAGAGGTGGACAGTGAGGCGGCAGAGAATACAGCATGGGGGGCTCCCATCCCAGCGATGTGACCAGGGGCACCCCAGCCCTCTTCGGGTGCTAAGCTCTGTTTCACACTGGGCAAGGAGCAGCTCATCACCGCCCCCCTCACCTCCCTCCCCGTAGCCCTGCACCACTGTACCTCACGATGGGGAATCACGAGCTTGGGTCTGCAAACACCTGGTTAAGGCTCAAGGTCACACAAGAATCTCCAGGAGCCCAGAAACTGGAAACGGACCTCCTGCAGCCTGACTGGGGGTGGCCGGCTCTTTCTGAAGGTGGCAGGAGCGTGTGGCCCGTGAGACCAGGTGCTCAACCTCCTAAGCGCCAATCCCGGTTCTACCGCTGTCCAGCTTCGTGAGCTCGGGCACTCAAAATGAGCCTCAACTTCCCCTTCTGTAAAAGGGAGATCACTCTGGGACTCAGGATATAGGGCTGCAGGAAGGTTGAACGAGGTGACTCACGCACTGGAGTCTTCACCTGTGCTGGCCCCTTGACCTTGTGTGATGACTGTCTTCAGGTTCAAAGTCAAGTGTCTGAGCACTCACCAGGGCAGCTGGGAAGCAGGAGGACGGGTTCAGATAAGGCCAGACATGGCACGGCCTCGGCACACACGCCTGATCCAGTGTCCCAGCCGAGGTGCCGCCATGGGCTTCCGTGACACCTGGGCAAGCTCCAGATGGCCTGCCAGAATGCTGCTTTCAAATGCGTTAAGTGAACTATGTAGAATGACCATGGTAAGCAATGAGCTCGAATACCGGCTCCTACAAAGCGTTTTAAAGACCGTATATGATCACATATGTGCTTCTTTATCTACGCAGCACATAAAGCCCGGTCGCTGGTTTCGTGACGAACGTGATTTCTGAGTACTGATGGGCCTGACGACTATTGTGAGAAATACCTGCGACAACTTTCATGGAGTGGAGAAACTGCTAGTGCGTTGGTTCCGTTCGTAATGGAAGGAAACGCTAGCTTTCCGTAGAAGGTTCTGGAAACTAAAGATGTCAGTGTGCCTCGTCCAAGCGAGGGACCTCCGCCAGGCTGGTCCTCATCGCTTCTCAGTAAATATGAGCTACCAGGGTTTGGGGGACGGGCTTCCCTTCGAACATCTGTGAGAACCTACTGGCTCTTTTCCTCCAGAAAAATAAATGCCCACCTGAGCAGGTGAACCCCAAAGGTACACAGTACTCTGAAGGAAGAAAAAAAAAAAGCAGTGAGCAAAATGGACCACTCCGGAAATAGAAAAGAAGCACCGTTCTGAGCCCATGGGGTCAGCAGCAGCTCTGTTGGACCCATCAAAGCCCATTTACAAGTCTGATGACTTAAGGGGACCCCAGCTCCGCACCAGACGAGGGGGCGAGGCCCGCCGAGGGCAGGAGGAAACAGGGAGATATTATAACACTGCTATTCGATTACACTAATTACTAATAATGACCCGAACCGGGAACCAACCACAAGTCAATTCATTTTTAAAGCTATATAATTGTGTTTAGGATAAGGAATTAATTTTTATAGCCACTGGAGCAGTCGGGTTTCCACCGTAATACAGATTTATTACAAATTAAATTTTCCCCTCAAGTGGTTAATGCAAAGACACCATACTCTGCAGAAAGGGATTCTCGATGGGACCTCCCCCCCATTCCTCTATGCTGGAAATCAAGGGTGGGTATTTGGGAGGCTGCCTCACCACCACCCAGACCGTACTCCCCAAATGACACATGGCTGCCCCTGGTGGGGGGCGAACAGCATCCCCAGGCAAGGACACGCCCTCCTGGCTTCCCACGGAGGTGAGCAGGGCCCCTGGGTGCTGCTTTTTCTGGCCACCTGTTTCAGACCCTGTAGGAGGTTGGGGCAGAGATGACGGGGCGGGTGATGCTGGAGGCAGGAGCTTTGCTCGTTCCTGGAAAACTCCATGCCCTTTTGGGTCGTCAGGTGGGGCAGGTATGGGAACCGGGGTTCTCAGGAAGGCGGGACTTCCATGCCCCTCCTTCCAAGACAGACAAGCAGAAGGGCGGTCCTCGGTCCTTGGGGGCGGGGCTTGGGCGGGGCTTGGGCCGAGGGGCGGGGCCTGGGAAACGGCTCTTGTCCAGACTCTGGCAGGGCGGCAGGGAGGGATGACAACCGGAACCCAAGCACAGGGCGTCCGGAAGCTGGAGCCGGAGCGGGGACAAGAGCATCCCTCAAACACCGAGGTGCAGCGTGCTTGCAAACGGCACAGCAGCCGCACTCTGGCGGTGGCACTCCCCCGAGGCGCGCCGCGGACCTCGGGTCGCCACCTGGCATTCTTGGACCCTTGTCCTGCCTGGCTTCGCGTCTTCAGAGGAGGATCTAGATGGGGGGAGAGCACCCAGAATCCAAGAGGCAGAGACGGGGGAGACGGCCAAGGCCGCCTGGCTTTGCGACTTGGACCCTCGCGCTCTGATATCCTCTGTCGCCTTTAAGTCCCCAAGGGTTAGCCTGGACCTTCACGTTACGCATCCGGGAGAGTGCGCCTCCGCGTCGTGAAAAAAATGCGTTCGCGGTGGTGTGTCGCCATCGCCACTCTCCGCACCTACAGCCTTCCCATGGCCCCCAGCGGAGACTCTGTCCCGAAGAAACAGTGACTCCTGCTTCCCCTCCCCCAGTCCCTCATACCTCTCCTCTGCTTCCTGTCTCTGTGACCTCACATGCTCTGGGGACTTCGCACGGGTGGCATCAGACAGTATTTGTCCTTCTGCATCCGTCTTATTTCAATGAGCATGGCGTTTTCCAGGCCCACCCGTGTCACAGCATATATCGAAACCCCATTCCTTTTCAGGGCTGAGTAGTACTCCATTGTGTGTGCACACACCACGCTTTGCTTGTCTGCTCTCCTGTTGACGGACGCACAGGCTGTTTCCCCCTTTTGGCTGCTGTGACTCACACTGCAGTGAACATCGGTGTGCAAATATATCTGTTCAAGTCCCTGCCTGCAATTCACGGGCCGAGGAGTGGCCTGCTGGGTGCTAGGTCAGACGGTAGTTCTGTGGTTAGGCCCCGATTCGAGGGCCGGCCACCCCGTCTTCCACGGCAGCTGCACCCACCACTTCACATCCCCACCGGTGACACACCAGGGCTCCAGTGTCCCCACGGCCTCCCACACTTGTCATTTCGGCTCATTTAATAATAAGCCCTTCTAGCAGGTGTGACGTCTCATTTGGTTTTGGTTTGCACCCCTCTGATGATGGACGGTGTTCAGTGACCCGGTGCTGGTTGTGCTTGGTTTTACCTGGAGAATATTCCAGGAGGACTTCAGGGGTCCTTGGAGACACCTGGCTGGTGCAACCGTCCAGGAGGGCTTGCTGCCCAGGCCTCCACGGTGTCACCAGGCGGGCCAGGGCTGGCCTCTCCTGACCGCCTGCGGGCTGGACGGGACGGTAGGCCATGCTCATCTTGTCACATTCCCAAAGCCCCCTCAGTTAGGCCCCTGACAAGCTCAAATCCAGACTCCCAGCTGAGTGCTTTTCTAGCTATAGGGAAGTAGGACTTGGAAGCTTTTTCCTGCTTGTTTTTGCTGTTAAGAAAAAAAACATTTTTTTTTCATTTCCTTTGAATTTGGTTCCCTAGTTCCTCTCATAATCCCTCTCCCTGAGAATGATGGGTAATAAGAAGTAACGGCATCTCACCTGTGCGCCCGCCCCCACCCCATGCGTATGTGCGTGCACGGGCACACACACACACACACATCCACACGCACGCACACTCAGCTAGCAAGCCCCACGCCCTGCGCTGTGCTGGGTGTGGCCTCAGCCATCTAAAGGGCGCTTAGAGCTTCCTTGTCCCCAGGCATCCTGTAGAAATGCTTTCTTGATGAAAGCAGCCATCCCCGACCTACGGGTAAGTAGATTTGGGCTGAACAAGTTCTTAAAACTTCTTGATTGACACCCATGCCGGCGGGCCCTCCCTAGATAGATGACCCCCTTGTTAAGTGGCTTCGCGTCCCAAACTCTGCAGATGGGGAATTTCGGGGAAGAAGGAAACAAGCGCTGATCCGGTGACCTCTCTGTGCCTCTCCGTCCCCACCTGTGAAACGGGGATGGTCCCACCTGCTGGCTCCTTCATCCCCTCCGCGAATGAGCGCTGATGGGGGCCGCTTCCCCAGCCCCCAGGGGCTCTGGCGTCTGGAGCGTGAGGCCAGGACACGGTGGTAAAGGGTGTCCGGTCCCCAGTGCTTTGGAAACCTGAAGGACAGCCCGGTCACCTCTGGGGGTGGCGTCATCGCGAGCAAAGGAAGGTGGCGAGGTCCGACGGAGAACATGCGACCGACCCCGTAGGCTGTGGTGGTGGCACTCAGTGCCCCGATGCCCAGGTCCCCGGGAGCAGGCGTGCTCAGTGTGGCCCCGCACCCCCTCCAGGGACCCCGTGGATGGGTGGCAGGGCCACGTTCTCCTGCCCCCCAGCGGGGAGGCCCTACCACCGTGTGGGTCACAGACAGGAAAAGCTGCAGGAAGGAGGGCGTCTGTGGCTTCTGTCGCTCACCACGATGGCTCCCCAGGACTTCAGAAACGCCCCGAACTATATTGCACAGTGGGGGAGGGGCGGGCGGGCACCGGGGTCATTCCTCCATCGAATTCAGCCCCCTGAATTTTACTGGAACAACTTTATTCCCCGCGGTAGCTAACACAGGAGAGCAATGGGACATTATCACAAAGGTAAATACGTAACTACAGCAGGGGGGAGGTTTTAAAACACACACACACACACACACACACACACACACACACACACACACTCGAGCTGATTATTTATCCAAGCAACCGGAAACACGTGTGCAAAACCGTCCCACTGACAGGCAGACGGGGCCTTACCGGGTAATAAACGTGTACTTAAATGTCGATCTGTTGCATAGATACCTTTTTTAAAAGAGCAGGCTTTAGGAAGATACTGTGGGGTGGGGAGGCTATGGGCAGGGGGCTGGGAGTGTGAAGGGCGACCCCCAAAAACCACGCCTGTGAAGCGCCTCCCTCCTGTCAGAGAAGATGTTTGGGGGGACCTGGGATTATCTTTAGACATATATTTGGGTTCATTTTTCCCAACAGAGTCTGCATTCTGTGACAAAGCGCCAGAGACCCGGAGGCTTAAATGACAGAAGGGCTGTTGCCTCACAGACCTGGAGGCTGGGGGTTCAAGGTCAAGGTGTGGGGCGGGGCTGGTTTCCTCTGAGGCCTCTGCCCGTGGCGTGTGGAAGGCTTTCTACACGGTTGTCCCTGTGCGTGTGTGTTTGTGACCGAATCGACTCGTCTAATAAAGACACCAGTCACCCTGGGTGAGGGCTCAGCCAACCTGGCCACCTCCTGACAGGGCCCTGAGGTCCTAGGGCTTGAATGTACGAATCTGGGGGGGACAGAGCTCAGCCCATAACAGATCCGTCCGCAAACGCACGTTTGCCGGTGAGGGAAGGGGTCCCCGAGAACCCATGTGTGAGGGACACGGATGCCAGTGCTGGCCATCGGCTTTATCTATCTCTCAGGACAAATATGCCAGAAGCTGATTTTTAAAAAATAATTGTTATTAAAACAAACACTTCAAAGGCAGAGAGAATATTCCAGAAAATTCCAGACTTGAAGGACTGTCCCGACAAGAGAGGGGTACAGGTGGTTTCCGGGGTCAGCGTAGAGTGTGGGGGGAGGGCGGCCTCCCCCACCCAGGGCTTAGTAAGCAGTGGCGCCCACCGCTCCTGCCCACCCCCTCTGCCCTCACTGGCAGCCCCGCTCAGCGAGGGGTGGGGGGGTGTGCAGGCAGGAGGCCAGTGCCTAGCTGACTGACAGGTGTCAGCTTATATCACCAGCTCCCGAAAAAAAGTCTTCCTCGTCCACCCTCACCTCCAGCCGTGGAGCCCGCGGTGGACGGAGAGACAGACAGTGGCCCTAATGGTGCCAGGCAGGTGCCCGACGGCTCTGCCCCCAGGTCTCTGAGGGCCAGCGGGACAGTCACTGCCAAGGGCGCTCCCTGGGGCTTCCACCCGCGTTAAAGCAAAGCCAGGCTGAGCGGGGTGGGGTGGGGAGTCGGGGGTGGAAGGCACGGCTGGGAGGGGTGGCCCCCCCCCTCCCACCCAGCCCATTGTTTCCAAGCAGCAAAGAGAAAAGCCGGGACCCATTTCCCTGGGGACTGCGCTGTCCCTGTGTCTCCAAACAGGTGGTCCCAGTGTCCCCCGCCTGCGGCCCAGCCCCCCCCACCCCCGTTGATGGTTTACTGTCACCGTGCTTATCTCGCTCGTTGTCATCGCTGCCACTTGGACATTCCCGGCTCTGCACCGAGGCAGGTCACGCACGTTCCAGCCCCCCGCGTGCCCCTCTGCCCGCTCCTGAGATGCCCTCTGCTCCTGCCCAGCCTGCGGGCCCGCCGCCCACGCGCCTGGCCCCGTGGGGTGAGGTGGGATGGGGAGGGCCGTCCCTCCCAGCCGCGGGCACTCTGCTCCCGTCCCTTCTCTCCCTCCTGGGAGGTTGTGGCAGGAGGGGACGGGGCAGGGGGAGGAAGGAACTAGCCGCTCGCTGTCACCCCCTGTGGGCAACCAGCAGCGCGGGGGCGGGGGGGGGGTGTCTGATCCCGCCCCTCCCACCCCCGGCCCTGCCTGGAGGACCCAACGGGAGCGGGGGCGCGTCCCCCGGCCACACTGCGTGCGCGCACGGGCAGGCGACTCACAGGCCAGGGAGCTAACGCGAAAAGCCTCGCAGAATGGAAGACGTTATTATAACGCATCGGGACAGAAGGTGCGAGAAGGAAAAATCCTCGCCAGGGAGATGCAGCCGGCGGAACAAAGAGTTCTGAGCCGGAGCCGGAGCCGGAGCCGGAGCCGCATTGCGAGGGGCGCCGCCCGCACCCCCGGTCCGCCGTGAGGACCCCTCCCCGCCCGGCACCCTATGGAATAGAAGGGGAACCTTCTTTTCATTTATTTTATTATAAAATGAAAGGTGGGGCCGTCCCCCCCACACACAGGACACTGTGCAGCTTCCTGCCTCGGGTGACCCCGGCCACTACCCTATAGGACGCTCCGGTCCCCTGAGGTTCCGTCTTTCTCTTCCCAAACAGCCGTGCTTTGTCCCGCAGGGACCACGCCCAGGAGAGGGGCTCCTGCAGGAGGACAGCACGGAGGGGCTGGGCTGGAACAAAGGCCCTGGGCCCACCCCTGGGGTTCCCCCTGCGCTCTGAGCAGACCCCTCTGTGAGGCTTTTAAATGAAAGTGGCCTTGGCCACTTATTACACGTATCCCCTTGTGACACCCTGAGCCAGAACCTTCTCGCTGTCCTTGCATTCTTGCCTCACAGGAACTGTGAGGTACTGAATGTCTCCTGTTTAAGATACGATGTATCACAGTGATTTGCTGAGCAGCCATAGGTAACTGTGTTTGCTGGCTGAAGTGATAAATATTTAAGGATACGTGTGGTCCAGCTGTTCGAATGTTGGATCATTAAGTATCTACCGCTCCTGCTTCTGGACCACAGGTCTCACTCAGGAGAATAAAAAAGTTTCTATGTGCAACAACTTTTTACAATTCTCTCGCCAGAAGAGGACATTTCTAGGTCACCAGATTAAGCCAAAATGACACATGTGTCAATCTGAGTATAGTTTCCTGTCGCATTCTGCAGAGCACAGAGGGGGCAGGTTACCTCTGAACCACGACTTTTTAAAAAATGAGAAACAAATCAACAGTCAAGTTTAACCAGAACCCTCAAAGGAACATCCAAGGATTTGGAAATGGTAAAACTCTCTTCAATAATGATTGGATCAAAAAGGAAATTAAAACCTATTTGGGATACAGCCCAAATTGAATACAGAATTGAATTCCAAGCTTTAAATATTCTTATCAAGGAAAATAAGCAATAACAAGAAAACTTGTTAACTATATTTTTAAAAAATAAAACAAGATAGCAGAAATAAGTCCAAACAGATCGAGATCAATAGTCACAAATAATGTGAATGGACTAAAATCCCCTACAAAAAAAAAAAAATAGAGACTTTCAGATTTTTTGCTTTTACCTTAGTTTTCATTGAGGCAAAATTGACCTGCGGTGAAATGTACAGATTTTCAGTGTAAAATTCGATGAGTTTTGATAAATGCATGAACCCACGCAACCAAGGATCCATGAACTGTTTCCATCAGCCCAGACTGTTCTCACCTGCCACAGGTAAGCAGCGTTCTGCTCGTCATCACACAGGTGGGCCTCTTCTCGAATCTCATTAGGCTGGAATCAAACAGTATGTTACACCTGGTATAATGTAACATATGTATCCGATGGAATACTACTCAACCATTTCCTGATACACATCTGCGTTGTTTCCCGTTTGTCTCTGTTTGAAAAGCAGCTTCTATAAACATTGTAGCATGATCTTTGGGCAGATGTAATTTCCAACCTTAGAGTTTTTTTTTTTTTAAACAGGGAGTTAAGTCCATTTACATTTATTGCTGTAACTGAAATACTCAGTTCTAACTCTATTATTGTCATTAGCTCGCTATTTTTAATGCTTCTGTGTTTTCTACCTCTTATTCTATAACTGTGTGTATGTGTATCACATATGTATGTAATAAAGTATACAGTGAGTATACCTACACATATTTTTATATAATAGACAAAATACATTTTCATCTGTAATACTTATGACATTATGTAATAATATATATATATATGTATTGTAGGTGGTGTATATATATAATAATAATATATATATATGTAGGTGGTGTCCTTTTTTTTTTCTGATAATAGTTATTACCATCCATCCAGATACACACGTAAAAATATTTGTAAGTCTTTTAAGATTTCTCCTCCATTCAATCAATAGTCAATTCCTGACCCTTCTGCTTCCTACATCTCTCTCTCGGATCTGTCACCTCCTCCCCGGCCCGCCCCGGCCCTCCCTGCCTCACACCAGAGTCTCAGTGCTTCTCACCTGGACGGCAGCTAACTAGCTCCTCACCTGCTCTCACCCCAGAGTAACCATTTTCATGCCACCGTTGGAGCACGCTTTCTAGAACTGCACTGTTCATTCACCTTGGCAACTTTATTCTAAATAAAATCACATTTTAGGTACATTGTAAATCAAATGAAAAATTCAGCGCTTCAGTGCACCGGCCAGCTCAGCCACAGAACAGCTCCGTCTTTGCAGAAGATGGCTTCGGACAGCACCGTTCTAAACGCGAGACTCCAAGGCTGCTTGTACCTTCGGAGAACATTCCAGCAGCTCCACAGGGCGTGCAAAACCGCACGGGGGCGGAGCACAGTGTGGCCGCTGCTTGAGTTACAGCCCCTCCCCTGCCAGGGTTCAGCTCTGTGCTCCAGCTTCTCGGAATCCCTTCCCTGATTCCCCGCCTTGGAGCAGCCTGGGCCTGGCCTCCCCTCCATGCCCCAGCGCTCTCCTGTCCCTCCCCCGACTGCAGCTCCTTCCCCTGCTTTGTCTCTCCACCCTCTTTCCACCCTTCACTACCGGCTCAGTCTGATTTCAGTGCTATGCCCTTGGCTCCCACAGCCTCTGTGCCAACTCCGTCCCGAACAGTAGTTATAATAGGCTCATCTGTCTTCCCCACCGGACCTGACACTCCTGAGAGAGGAGGTCCTGTCCTTCGTGACTTAGGTTCCCCGTGGGGAGCAGAGTGCCGGGCATGGGGAGGCTGTCGAAGAAGCATTTATTAAATAAACAAGCAAGCAGGTGATGTATTGGAGAAGATGTGGGTGTGGGGAGCAGTGCAGAGACCGGCTTCGTGCTGGGACCTGGGCAGTGAGGAGATCAGAGCT
>PVKZ01006626.1:0-32530 GCA_004027375.1 Macroglossus sobrinus | reverse complement strand
AATCAAAATGGCAAGAAAAAAGAAGCCAAGATTATAATAATTATTTAAGGAGACTATGGGACACTATTAAATGTAAAAATATTGTGTCATGGGGTACTGGAAAAAAACAAGATGTTAAAGAGCTATTTGAAGAAATAATGGTGGAAAACTTCTGTAACCTGGTGTAGGAAATAGATATACAATCCCAGAAAGCTCAGAGAGTCCCAAGAAAGAAGAACCCAAAGAGGCCCACACCAAGACACATCATAATTCAAATGCCAAAGGTTAACTACAAAGAGAGAATTTTAAAAGCAGCAAGAGAAAAGCAGTTACCTACAAGGGAGCACCCACAAGACTAGCAGTTGATTTCTTAAAAGAAATTTTGCAGGGCACAGGGCTTGGTGCAAATACTTAAAGTGATGAAAACCCAGTATCTATAGCCTAGAATACTTTACCCAGCAAAGCTATCATTTAGAGTCGAAGGACAGGTAAAGAGCTTCTCAGACAAAAATAAGCTAAAGGAATTCATCAACACCAAGTCATTATTACAGAAAATGTTGGAGGGACTTCTTTAAGAAGAAAAAACATGTATCAAAGACAGGAATAAGAATGTTAATAACTACATTCCTATCAACAAGTACCTCAGATGGAAAAGAATAAGTGCTCCAACCAAAAGATAGAGTGGCTGAATGGATAAGAAAACAAGACCCCTGCATATCCAGCCTACAAGAGGTTCATTTCAGATTAAAAGACACACAGACTAAAAGGAAGTAGATAGAAAAAGATATTGCCTTCATGTACCTAGAGGGAATTGTGCTGAATGAAATGGGTCAGATAAAGACAAATATCACATGATTTCACATATATTTGGAATCTAAAGAAGAAAATTAACAACAACAGCAACAAAAGCAGAGATAAATTCATAGATACAGAGAATATTTTGAGGGATACTAGATGGGAGAAGGGTTTGGGGACAAAAAAAGGCAAAGGTATTAAGAGGTACAAGTAGATAGTTGCAGAATAGACATGGAGATGTAGAGTGTAGCATGGGGAAGATGGACAATAATGTAATAAATATGTAAGGAGGGAGACGGGTACTAGATTTAGTGGGGGTGATCACGTCGCGAATTATGTGGATATCTGAACATTGTGCTATACAACTGAAACTGGTATATTATTGTATGCCAACTATAATTGGAAAAAACTCATTGAATTGTACAATGTAAATACAAGCAACTAATAATCTATTGTATTTCAATAAATGCAAAAAAAAAAGAATGCTGAGAATAAATTCTTTTAAAAAAAGAGTAATCAGATGTTATGTTCTGGAAATATACCCATCAGAACAGAGGGTATCCAGTTGCCGCAAATAATTTAAGTCAAGTATACAGTAGAGCAGAGACAAAGTTTGCTAGGTCAAGTGATGAATAATAACATTACAAACTAACCAATTGCTCATAAATTCTTACAGAAAATTGGAGAGGAACACTTCCCAACTCATTCTTTGAGGCCAGCATTATCATACCAAAACCAGAAACAGACATAATAAAATTAAATTACGAACCAATATTCATCATGACCATTGTTGCAAAAATGCTTAACAAAATATTAGAAAATGGAATCAAACAATATATAAGAAGATAATATCAGGAACAAGTGTGGTTTATTCTTGGTATACAAAGCTGATTTAAGAATGAAAAATTAATCAATGTAATTCACCATATCAACAGACTAAAGAAGAAAAACCATGTGATTATTTCAATAGATGCAGAAAAATTCGTTGATAAAATTTAATGCTCATTCATGATTTAAAAAAAATTCTATAACAAACTAGGAATAGAGAGTAACTTTTTCAACCTGATAAAGAGCATTTACAAAAAATTTACAGCTAGTACCACATTTAATGGTCAAAGTCTAAAGTGCTCTAAGGATTCTATTCTAATCACTTTCATTCAACATTATATAAGGTCCTGTCCAATGCAATAAGGTAAGAAAAGGAAATGAAATAATATAGATTGGAAAGGGAGAAATAAAATGGTTTCTATTTACAGAAAAAAATCTATGTAAAAATTCCCAAAGAATCTATAAGAAGCCACCATTGTTTAATACATTCACAGGATAGGAGACCTGTATATAAATATCAAAACTACATTCTATACAGTAGCAATAAACAATTGGAAACTGAAATTTAATAAAATGGTACCATTTGCAACTACACTGAAAACATGAAATACTTAGGTATAAATCTAACAAAATAAATTCATATGCCACATAATGATATTTCGGTCCACAGTGGTTCTGTAAAATTACAGAACTGAAAAATTCCTATCCCCTGGTGATACTGTAGGGTGGTAAAGTCATAGCACAATGCATTATTCACATGTTATTGGTGAGGCTGTTGTAAACAAGGCTGTGTTGCCAGTTGTATAAAAGTATAACAATATAATTATGTACTGTATATAATATTTGATAAATGACTATGTTACTGGTTTATGTATATAGTATACTTTTATCATTATTTTAGAGTGTACTCTTTCTACTTATAAAATTTCCTATAAAACATGCCATGTTATGCTAGCAGCAGCCTCATACATCTTTACCATGTCTCTTGAATGGTTTGTTTATTCTTGCATTTAGTTTAATCTCATGCTGTTTTATAATTTTAGTGTAACCTAGGTGTACAGTGTTTATAAAGACTACAGTAGTGTACAGAAATGTCCTAGGCATTCACTTACTACTCACTCACTGACTCACCCAGAACAACTTCCAGTTCTGCAAGCTCCATTCATATTAAGTGCTCTATCCAGGTGTGCCATTTCTATTATCCACTAATTAATTTATTTAGTTATAAACTTTTAGAAACTATTTATTTTTCATTAACCTTATTTCAATTTTGTTTAAGAATTTGTGGAAGGACAGCTTACGACCACTCAGTGGTTGTTCCTACCCATTCAGTGACCTGAGTAGTGGGGGCTGCTGACTTTTCTTCAGTGTCAGGCTGAGCACTATCTTTTATACTATGTATTCACTGTACCTTTCTTGTGTTTAGATATATTTAGATACACAAATACCATTGTGTTACAATTGCCTATAGTGTTCAGTACAGTAACATGCTATATAGGTTTGTAGCCTAAGAGCAATAGGATATACCATGTAGCCTAGGTATGTAGTAAGCTATTGCATCTAGGTTTCTGTAGGTACACTCTATGATATTCACTCAATGACAAAATTGCGTAATGACACATTTACAACATATCCTCATCATGAAGCAGCTTATAAGTGCAAGATCTACATGTTAAAAGAATAAAACATTGATGGAAAAAATCAAAGATCTAAATAAATGATGATAATACCAAGCACAGACAAGGATGTGGAGCAACTGAAACTCTCATACATCGCTGGTGCAAATGCAAAATAGTAAAATTACTTAAGATAACAGTTTGGTGATTTCTTAAAAATGTCTGCTACCATATGACCTTGCTAAATACCATTCCTGGGTATTTTCTCAGGAGAAATGAAAACTTATGTTTATACAAGAACTCCAAAGTGAATGTTTGGAGTTATTTTATTCATAATTACTCCAAAGTGGAAACAACCTAAATATCCTTCAACTGGTGAGTGAATGCTTTATGCTAAGACAGATTCAAATGACTATGTAGGGTATGATTCCATTTATATGGCATGCAGGAAAGGAAAACTGTAGAGACAAAAATTAATGGCTGCCATGGGCTATGAGTTGGGGAGGGGCTGACTTACAAAGGGGCTTAGGGGAATTATTTGAGGAGATGGAACTGTTTTAAATCTGAATTTTGGTGATGGTTACACATCTGTGTGCTTTTGTCAAAATTCTCAGAATAGTACACCAAAAAGAGTGAATTTTATTGTATGTGAATTTTACCCTAATTTTTAAAAAACCCTCTAATAAAAAAAAAAAAAGTATAGGCAGAATCAGACTACCTGGGTTTGATTTCAGGATCCACGATATAACAATTATGACCTTAAGAGAAATCTCAAGTCTCAATAATTTTCCTATCTGCGACATAGAGAATTAGGATCAAAAATACTTATCCATATTGGATTATCATGGGAATTAAATGAGATACTCTACGAATAAAGTTTTCCCTTAGGTAACATGGTAAAGACTTTAAAATGTTAATGGTTATTGAGTGTTTACTATGTGTCATGGGGGTGAAGGAGTCAAAGAAAGAGGGTGGTTAGAGAAAGCATAATAATTTGAGCATCTAATCTGGAGTAGAATAGAACTTGAGAGACAGATAACAGGAATAGTAAAATGAACACTTGTGTACCCATTCTTCAGCTGAAGAAACAATATCTTGAAAGGCTCCTCTATTCTTATCAATTGTGTCCCTTCCCCAATGTCTAGAGATAGCTACTATCCTGAATTTTATTATCTACACTTTTAACACTGTAGTAGACAATGATGCACCTCCCCCAAACATATCAGGTCATAAACCCCTGGAATGTGTTAATGTTATTTTATATAGAAAAGTGTTCTTTGTAGGTGTGATTAAATTAAGGGTTGTGAGGTGGAAAGGTTATCCTGGACTTTTTAGGTGGACTATAATGCAATCATAAGAGTCCTTGTCAGAGGGAGGTAGAAGGTCATATTATACAGACACATGCAGAGGAAAAGTCTCAATGTGAAGATGGAGCAGAGAGGTTTTTAAAGATGTTGGCCTTGAAGATGGGAGTGATGTGGCCACAGCCAAGGAATGCCCACCACCACTAGAAGCTGGAAGCGCAAGGAATGGATTCTCTCCAAGAAAGAGTCCTGAGGGTTCAGCCCTGCTGACATGTTGATTTCAGCCTAATGACACAGATTTCCACAACTGACAAAGACAGTGACATACCAGGATATGTCACCCCAAAACATGCCTCTTTGACATAATTATTTTGAATAGAAGGCTATTCAGAAGTAGCAAATGCAGGAAAAGCTCTCTCTACCCTTTCCCTTTTCTGCTTAAAGGCAGGATATAAATTCTTTTTACTGGAGACAGGCTTGTTAGCCCCAGAGGAATCTGCAAACAAACCTTACTCCATTAGTTTCTTCCCACACATACTTTTTCAGAGTTTGCCACCCTTGCAAGCCTAAATCTGCTTTCCTTTGTCCTGTCATTTCTCCACAAATTTATTATTTTTTGTAGTAGTTGTTGAAGATGCTAATACAAGCCACTTTAAATTACTCTTTAATTAGGTTTCTCCCAGGTGATTTGCACTGTGCTTGTTAATCAACTGTTTTATTAATTTGTATTTTGTTAAAGAGTCCTAGTAGAAAACCTAAGATGAGTAAAGTTTTGCCTCTCCTACAGTACCCTCTCTCCCCACCCCTCACCCCTTGTGCGCGCGCGCACACACACACACACAGACACACACACACACTCTCTCTACCATAGGCTGTAGTTTTGCCTGTTTTTGAATCATTCCCTATATTTTTCTGACTTGCTTTTCCCCTAAATGTGTTTTTTTTAGTTTATTAAGGTCGAAATGTATAGCTACAGTTCACTCATTTTCACTGCTGTGTCCTTAGTATGACATTGCACAAATACACTACAGTTTACTTATCCATTCCTGTATTGGTTTGTTGTTTTATAAACGATGACAAACATTTTTGATTATGCTTCCTGGTGCACATATGCAAGAGTCTTTCCCAGAGTTGTGCTGTCCAATATGGTAGTTCTAGCTACAAGCAGCTATTGAGGAATTGTAATGAGGCAAGTGTTATAGAAATACATTTTAAATTAAACTAACTGAAATTTTAAAACTGACACCTTATGCATTTATTGAAAAACTTGGTATGTGAATCTACTTCTTCAACTGTAAATTTTATGAAATCTAAATATAGTTCAAGTATTTCCAATGAAAATTTAGCATGCAATTTGAGAAGTGAAAAATACATGCTGAAATTCAAAGACTTAGTATAACAATGTATATATCTCAATACTTTTTATATTGAGTAAATGTTGAAATGATAATGTTTTGGATTACATAAAATAAATTGTTAAATTTATTTCACCTGTTTCTTTTTTACTTTTTATATTGTGGTTTCTAGGAAATTAAAGTTATGTATGTAGCTCACATTAAATTTCTACTCAATAGTGCCATTAGGGTATATGACTAATATTAAAAAAGTACAATTTTAAGATGTGTGCATCTTCAACTTTACAAGATGATGTCAAAATGTTTTCCAAAGTAATCATACCAACTTATACTTCCATGGCAAAATATGAGTATACCTGTTTCTTCACATTTCTGCCAATATGTGGTATTAGTAAACTTCAAAAATTTTTTTTTTGCCAATCTGATGGGTGTGAAATGGTATCTAATTGTGAATTTAATTTGAATTTCCATGACAATATAGTTGATCATCTTTTAAGTGTTTATGAAATCACTTGTTTTTTTATTCAGGGAGATGACTTTATACCTTCATTCATTTTCCTCTAGGGTTATTTTGCTTATTGGTTCATAGGATTCTTTATATATTCTGAATACTATTTTTTTTTACTTATTAAATATCTTTTCTCAATTCGTGGCTTGTTTCCTCCTCTCTCTACATCGTTTTGCCCCAAAGAAGATCTCTCTCTCTCTTTTTTTAATGCCTACAGCATCTGAGCTTCCTAGGTGGTCTCCTATCCAAGTATTAACCAGGCCTGACTCTGCTTAGCTTCCGAGATCAGACGAGATTGGGTATGTTCAGGGTGGCATGGCCGTAAACAAGATCTCTTTTTTAATGTAGAGGAATTCACCATTATTTCTGAACTGTGGATCATAAAGATATTCTCCTTCACATGTAAGTGCGAGTAGGGAACCAAAATCATTTCTGAAATAAACTTAACCAGTTGTCCCCAATATCATTTATTCAGTATTATCTACTTCCCTCTCAGGTAGTCGCTGCCAGCTCTATTCATTTATCACATTGCATGACAGTCTATTAGTGAGTTCTCTGTTTCATGGTCTTATTTATCTATCCCTATGCCTATGCCACAATGTTTTAACTAGAATAGCTTTATAATAAATCTTTATACCTATTATGGATAATACCCTACCTTGTTCTTCTTCAGCATTGCCTTGGCTATTCTTGGACTTTAGCCTGTCTGTTAAATTTTATTTTATTTTATTTTATTTTTTAGGTGAGGCAACCCTTGGTTGACCTCACAGATTGCAAGAACCTTGTCAGCTTACAATCCCTTATTTTTTTATTTTTTACACGTACAGCACCTGGTCTTCCTAGGTGGTTTCCCATCCAAGTACTAACCATGCCTAATCCTGCTTAGCTTCTGAGATCAGATGGGATCGGGCGTGTTCAGGGTAGCATGGCTGTAGACTTGTTAAATTTTAGAATCAGCTTGTCATGATTCATGATTCATGAGTTACTTTTTTTGGATTGTAATTAAATTTGCTTTAAATGTTTATTTTTGTTTGAGAATCATTGACATTTTGAGTCTTCCTATCCATGAACATGGTTTGTCTCTCTACATAGTCTTTCAATAAGGTTTCATAATTTTCTCTCCATTATGTACCCCCAAAATTCATATTTTGAAATCCTAACCCCCAATGTGATGGTGTTAGGAGGTGGGGGTTTTGGTAAGTGGGTGAAGTCCTCATGAATGGGATTAGTGCCCTCATAAAAAGACTACAGGGACCTCACTCCTTCCACTACATCAGGACATAGCAAGAAGTCATCAGTCTGCCACCCGAGAGAGGGCTCTCACCAGAACTTGACCATGCTGGCACTCTGATTGTAAACTTTCAGCCTCCAGAACTCTGAGAAAAATTTCTTTTGTTTATAAGCCACCTAGTTTATGGTACTTTGTTATAACAACCCTAAGACAGTATCTATATTTCTATTGATATTATAAATGGTGTATTTTCTTAAAATTTGTTTCTTGGTAGTATATAGAAAAGCAATTGATTTTTTGTATTGATCTTATATTCAGTAACCTTTTAGGCCTTATAGTAATTACAATACTTTGTAGATTTTTCTTGTGTGTGTAAGATAATTATCTTTGACACATGACGATTTGTTAAATCTTTCTAATGCTATTTTTTTCAATCCTCTTTTTGTGTCTTTTAGTCTGAATGTGTTAGCTAGAATTTCTAGAACCATGAGATTGAAAGTTATAATGGTGGGAATCTTTGTCTTTATCCACATTTTAAAGGCTTTAATTTTAATATACTATTAAGTATGATGTTTCCTATAAATTTTTCAGTTACAATTTATCAAGTTAAGACTATGTCCTTCTCTCTCTAGTTTACTAAAAGATATCATGCATGAATTGAATTTAACAAATGCTTTTTATTTTTACAGCTATTGAGTTGATCTATGGTTTTCTCCTTTAATCTGTTAATATAGTGAATAACAATATATTTCATGGAACAAACCTTACTTCAACATGATATGTTATCTATTTAATTCTTGCCTTCATTTTGTGTTAGTTTCCTGTGGCTACTGTAACAAATGTCCACAAACATGGTGATAAAAAAAACCCCAGAAATTTATTCTCTAAATTCTGGAGGACAGAGGTCTGAAATTTGTTACTGGGCTGTGATCAAAGGTATCAGCAGGGCCACACTCCCTCTGAATGCTTTTGAGCAGAATCCACTTTTTGCCTCTTGCAAACTTCCGGTAGCTGTCATCATTTCTTGGCTGTGGCAACATTATTACAACCTTTAAGGTCAAATTTCTCTCTGCTATGTTTTCACAATGCTTTCTCCTCTCTATGTGTCAAATCTCCCTCTGCCTTTCTCTTGTAAGGACACTTATGATTATGTGGGCCCACCTGAAAAATCCAGGATATAATTCTTACCTCGAAATTCTTAATCACATCTGCAAAAACCTCATTTCTGTATAAGATAACATTTGCAGGTTCCCAAGAATTAGGCTCTGATAATTTTTTTCTAAAATTGATTCTAAAATTGATCATATATTTTTTTTCCTAGAAAATTTGCCATTTCACCTAAGCTTTCTATGTTACTTTCCCTAAATTGTACAAAATATTCCACAGCCTCTTACCATCTTTTCACTCTGCAGCATTTTTTTCCCACCTCTTTCATCCTTAATAAGGTTTTTTGTGCCTTATCTTTTTTTTCTTGATCAGCTGTTACAAAGACTGTTCTATTGGGCTTCTCAAAGAATCATCTATTAGCTTTCTTAAGCCCCTTAATTGTATTTTCTTTTTTATGTTATTAATTTATGCTCTTAACTTTTATTATTTTCTTCATTCTATATTCTCTGGACTTAATCTATTGTTTTTTTTGTCTCCAGTTTCTAAGTTGTTTCTTTAACTTACACATTTTTAATTTTATTTCATAATATAAGGTATATATTTCCCTGAAAGTACTTCTTTCCTTTTATCTTGCATGCATTTTATATAGTGCACTTATTTTTTTAAGTATTCTCTAATTTCTACTATGACTTCTTCTTTGGCCTGTGAGCTATTTTGAAGTTTCCCCCATTTTTTTAAGCAAACTTTTGTTCACTAATTTCTAATTTGGTTACATTGTGATCTGTATAATATTCATTCTTTGAAATTTTTGGAATTATTTTCTGACCTTCAATTTGGCCAATTTTGGAAAATATTTCATCAGTGCTAAGAGTATATATTTTCCAGTTGTTGATGCTTGTCTCTGTATATATCCATTAAGTGAAACTTGTTATTGTGTTGTTCAAACCATTTACATCTTTAACACAATTTGTTGGCTTAATCAATTGTATTATAATAGTAGATTTTTTCAAAAAATTTTTTGTTTTTTTTAATATATACATATTCTCAAGCCTTGGTACTAAGAGCATAGATGGGCATTATTCAGAATTATCATATATGGAGTTGAATTATTATATATGGAACTGAATCTTATCATATGGTAACCATCTTTATCTTCAGTTACACTTTTTCACTTAAAGTCTGTTTTGTCTGATAGTAATACAACTGCATCAACAGTTAATATTTGTCTAGCATACATTTTCCATCCTTTTGCTTTCAACTTTTCAGTCTTTTCTGTTTTAGGTATAGGTCTTCTAAAGAATACCTATATCTATATCTGTATCTATATATTCATATATTAATCCAGTTATGGATAAAAAAGGGGTTCTATGGGAAGTGGACTCACAGGGTGACCTGATCATACATTGCTAACTGGAAAGGTCATGGTGCATAGTCATGCTCTAGGCATATAATTTTTTTAGTGAAAGGTTTATCTTTGCCTTAAGCAAGTTCTGTCTATTGTTTTTGTCATCTAGGATTGTACAACTTTGAAGTAAAAACATAACTACCCTCAAGAGAGCACATAATCTTGTTAACTACCCTGTAATCCAATCTCCGCCTTGCTTTCTCCCACCTTCATGTAATCTTCCTTATGTTCCCTCCTTACTTTCAAATGTATTGAAGAAACTGCAAAACTTATTCTTTGAAGCATTTGAGATCTTGCTTCCCAGCAATCGTTGTCAGTTTGGCTCAAATAGACATAAAATTCTCTACAGGTGTGGACATTTACTTATAGAGTACTCTACTCAACAGAATACAAATTACATTCAAGTACATACATAGCATTTACCAATATAGACCATATTCTGAACCATAAAACAAATTTCAAAAAATTTACAAGGATTCAGATTATACAAAACAAGTTCTATGAATCCAATAAAATTAAATTAGAAATAAATAAGATAAGAAAATCTCCATATATTTGGAAACTAACACTTCTAAATAACTCATGGGTCAAAAAAATCAAATGGGAGAATATAGAAAACTGAAAAAAATTAAAACAGAATTTTTATTTGTAGAGGAGAAAAATATATGGAACAAAGCACTTACTACCAAAGAAAAAAATCTCAAATCAAGGAGCTCAGTTTTTACCTTAAGAAACTGGAAAAAGAGCAAATTGTACCTAAAGTAAATAGTATAAATGAAATAATATATATCAGTGAAGAAAAAAGTAAAATAGAAAATAGAAAAGCAATTAGAAAAAAATCAGTGAAATCAAAAGTTGGAATGGAGCAGAGAGGGGTTTGTAGGATGGATTGTAAAGGGGCAGGAAGAAACTTTTACAGGTGATAAGTAAATTATGTGGATTGTGATGAACGTTTCACAAGAGTTGCATATATCAAAACTTAAAAAATATACATTTTACTGTATGTCGATTATACCTCAGTGAAGCCATTAAAAGCAAACACTGTTATTGTTTCTATTTGTGGGGAGCTGGAACAAGAGGAAGTCTATGTGGAGAATGAGAAAGTATAACTACTTAGCACTCGTTAAATATAGGAAAAAACTTTCTATGGATTCATTTCTGTTAATCAGATTGATTTTTGTTGTATTCTGTCTGAGAACAGAGTGCAGTATATAGCCTTAATTGTTTGGAGTCTTTTTGATATATTATTTAAGCACTTTTTAATTTGTTTTTGGAATTCTCTTGGCCAATAAACCTCTCTTCCATGAAGTGTTCAGGGGAAATAAAAGAAGCTAGAATTCAAAACAATCTGTGTTTCTTCTTATTAATAGCTATTTGATAAAACTCAGTTGAGAACAAATGAAACTATCGACTAAAATTAGACATCAAAATTAGCTATAGATTTTAATTTTTCTTTTATACAAATCACTCAATAGCACACGTGATTTATTTTCTTAAAAGCTTGATTAATTCTAACATGAAAGTGAAAAAGACTGATATAAAATTGAAGCTTGTTATCCAGAGTCAGGTGAAATTGTAATTTGAAATCAGTAACCTCAAACACAATCAAATATCACGCATAAAGTGAATTCTAAAAAAAAAAAATGTAGCTGCTCATGGAAAGTTAAAACAAATAAGTTGCAACCTGTAAACTCATTTACTACCTACCTGTCTGGCTCGAAGGAGTTGTGCTTGCTCAATTTTAGAGATGACTTGCTGTACTGTGACTGGGATTTCAAGTTTAGAGACCACGGATTTAGTTGGGGCTTTTCTGGACATGATGGTGGAACCCACAACTTCATTTTCTAATTCAGATTCACCGTCTTTCTCATTTTGCATTTTCATAAATATTTTGAAAAGTTGAGTGATTTTCTTTTATTTCTTCTTTTTTTCCCCCCACAGAATATAGGCAAATGCTAATAAATGTGTCCAGGAGAGAGCTAGAAGAGGTCTTTCCTTCTCTCAGAGGTTGTGATTAACCCGGCTACTAAATAGTTCCTAACCATGGTGTTCCGGTCCTGGCGATGTCATAATAGACTCATTGTGACATTATCATTGACTTAAACATTTAAAGAGTGCTTATTATATGCAGAGAATTAGGCATTCTATATACTGTGATGGTAGAAGGGTGAAGGGGGGAGGGAGGGTAGAAAAGAATAGGCAACAGAAACGATAAAAGAAATAGAAGATATAGCCCTGCTTAAATGAGCTTAAAATCTAGGTGTTAGAATTCAAGCTCCAGAGTATCAAATGTAACTCCTGGTTCTTCTTCAAGTTTTGCTTAAGTTTTTTTAAGCCTGTAATGGAATAATTGTGTTACAACTTCCTTAGCTGTCCCTCAACTTTTCCTAGACATGTAGTAACTTGGAAGATATTATTTGAATGATCATACTCTTTGCACTGCATAGTTACTCGTTTTTTCAACGAACCTGACTGAAGAAAGTTCTATAGTTGGCTCCAGATATTGAAGGGGATGCTAGAGGCTGGTTTCTAACTGAAAGAGGAGTACTTTGGGCAGTTCCTTTGATTACAGAGGAGGTAAAGGGATTTAGGAGACTGGAGCATTTAAAGCACAGGATAGTTTTGTTGGCTGTGTAGCTTATTTTTTAATTTTAAAAATATATGAAAAAGTAAAGGTAGTAATATAACATATAGCCATGTGCCTATCACCTAGAATGAACAAATATTAACATTTTGTCATATTTGCTTCAGATACTTTTAAATAAAAGCATTAGAGATAAAGTTGAAGTCCCCTTTGGTGTTCTCTCCAGGTCCCTTCCTTCCCTTCTGCCCCTTTTTAGAGGCAATGACAATCATGAATTTGCTGTATTTATGTTGTTTATGTTTATATCATTTTACTACAGGTATATGTATTCATAAACTATATAATTTTGTAGATTTTGGATTTTATATAAGTTGTGGATGTACTTCTCTCCAAGAACATCCTATGTTGAGTCCTTATTGTTAACTTATTAACTTAGTCCTTATTGTTAACTTAGTCCTTGTAAACTTGTAAAGTTAAACAATTTAAATGTTTCAGGCCTTTGGAGAAAGGGAGGCAGAGGATCATAAAGTAGTCTTTTAAAAATATCAGTATATATATATAAATTATTTTTCCTTCTCTTTAAGGTCCTTTATCTAAGTTAATCCCTCCTCTGTTCCCAAAATACTTTGTAAACTTTCTATTATAGTACTTACTGAAGTATACCTATTTATTATTTGTCTATCTTCATTAGTTGGTGAACTTGTCAAAAACAGATTCTATACCTAGTTTTCTTTTTCTAACATTTGGTATATTCTCCCTGAGTTTCTGTACAGAAACTGTCTAAAATTTGGATATCCATTATACTTTCCAATTCTTCTCTTCATGGAAATGTTTCTTAGCCCCAGAATACTTTCTTTTTTTTGTTAGATCGTCCACTCTGTCCCTAGTCATAAAAGATTATTACCCCCTTTCCTGTAAATCACAATTAAGTATATTCAAGGAACTTCATGTTTTCTGAAAGAACCACAATTAAGGAGAATTATTTATTTTTGCAAATGTGAGGTTTGATTAAAATATTCATCACTATCCAGCATTTCTTGAGCTTATAATTAATCTGTTTAAGTATTTTGTTGATAATATTAGACTGTGAGATCCTTAAATAACTTTTATTTCTCTTGATTCCTTTATATTGCTTACTCCAGCAGGCATTCACAAAGCAGCCTACATGCTTGTCAACTAAATTAATTTAGGACTATTGTGTCTCATATTTTTTATGCAGTATGGAATTCATCAGCAACCTGAAATGAAGACTTGTTAAAGCAAATTTTAAAATCTCTCCTTCCCTTTCAATTTGACAAGCATTCATTGAGACACTACTATGTGACTACCATTATCCTAGACTAAAGAATATGATAGGGTACCCGTGAAGAAACGAAAAAACAAACAAAAAAGGAAAAGAATTTAAGATAGAATATAATATACAAGTGCTAACAAGACATGAAGAAGAGACCTGTGGGGAGCACAGTCTTTGGAAAAATCTCATGGAGAGAGAAGGCTGATTGACAAATGAAGGCATTCCAGATAGGGAAGACACTTTGAGCCATGGCTTTGGAGGTGAGTGCTGAATTTGAATTTCATGGAAAAAGAGAGAAGATTGGTTTGACTAAGATGAAGTAATGTAGAGTTCACTGAGAATCAGATTAGGAAGAATATGAGACACAAATAACAATTTGATAGAGGTATTTGGTATCTAAGTGAAAAAGTAAGGAGATGTGAGTTAAAGGGAGATTATGTGGGATCAGATATTGAAAATACTGAAAGTAAGTAACAGCAGTTTGGTGAGAGTGAACCCTTTGAAATAATAGAATGGAAAAAATCCAGTGGAAAAGATCAAGAAATTATTTCAAAAGATGAGTGTCTGAACTAGGGTAAAAAGTGAGACTGACAAGAGAGGGATAAATCGTACTAGCTATTGTTAAAAATAATAAGGAATCTGGATCATCTAACAAAAAATTGTAAATGTAATTAACATTTTTTTGTTTTTATTCTATTTCATTTGACTTGATGGCAGAACATCAAGAAGAGGCTATCCAGACTAAGTAGTATTAAGTAGCATTATATTAGGTGGAGATGTGGGTATCGGATTCAGGCGAACAAGGGGCAAAGTTCTTTAAAGGTGTGTCTAAGGGAAACTCGCCCTCTTAGAGGTCTTAACTGTAAAATGGGAATAATAGTATTTGCTGCATATGATCATTTTAAGATTAATTCACGTAAAATACTTAGAATAATGCCGAACACATAGTAAGCATTTAAATTACAGCAGCTGCTATTAATGTATTTACTATTAGTGCTCTTTTTTTTTTCTTCTCTACTTTTTCTCTGTTTGCCACCACATTTTCGGCAGGGTTGGGCGTTCCTTCAGAACATTTCACACAAGCCTGGCTTTTAATCGGATCTAGATTTTTGAGCTATGAAAACTGCAAAATTATTATGGCCATGGTAGCTATCTGTTTGGCAATGGATGAAACGCAGGAAGACCTTTACACATCACCGTAGCACACGATGGTCCCGTCCTCCGATTGCTTCTCTCCTCCTCCCAGGATAGATGATAGTACATTCCATATTGCTGCTGGAATAGGTGGTACAAAAGTTGAGCACGCCTAGGGTTTTCTTTTCTCCCGGAAGCAATTGTTCTTTAGAACCGGAAACAGTTGCTGTTTCAAGGGAGTGGGACTGGGCGGGTCAGGCTGCAGCGGCTGACGGCGGGGGAGGAGCCGGGTCCACTGCCGGGTGGAGGGGCAGGCGAGTGTCCTTATCCTAGCTTGCGTTTGGGGCTCGGGCCTGTAAGCCAGTTGGAGTAGCAGCTGCGAGAACGATTGGGCAGAACAGGGGAAGACATGTTGCTCTTCGTGGAGGTGAGTGGACTCGTTATCTTGTCCTGCTTTGAAGAGAGCAGGAGTGTGGAGGCGCCGGCCGGTCCCACCGCCATGTGACTTTCCAGGCCGTACACGCCGCGGCACCGGCAGATAGGCTGACACAGCACCTGGGCCGTGCAGGCCTGCGGCTCCACTCTGCTCTCTCACAACACTTTAGGAAGCTGTGAGAGGTGAGGGCTGGAGTAGGGGAACATTGAAGGTGGAGAATCGAGGCTTGTCTGGTGTAGTATGAGGATCAGAAGAAGGGGAAAGTGTCCCATATGGATCTCCTAAAGAAGGCAAACAGGCGGGGGGTGGGGGGGTCTGGGGGCGGAGTCTGCGGAGAAAAGGGTAATCAGGTGGGCGCGTTCTGGGGGGTGAAGCGAGGCCTCGCGGGGCCCTCTGGGAGGGAAGCAGGCAACATGTGGGGCCGCGGAGGGAGGAAGGTGAATTTCGGAATAAGTGTTTTGAAAAGAAAGTTGAAAGCCTCTTTTTAGCAACCTCCACCACATTTTGTTGGATCCCCGTCCCTAAGTCTCTGGAATGTTCTCTGGGTGGAAAGTGAGTTACTGTGAACGAAGGAGAAGCCAGTAGGGTTTGGAAGCCTTGAAAGGCACCGCTTTGACCTTTTGTAAAAGTTACTCAAGCAGCGGCTCCGGGGTGAGGGATTGGTTTTTTGAAGCGATAAAAGCCCTTTACAAGGAAAATTCCAAGAATGATAGAAACCTAGTCCGGTGAACCTTTTTTTTTTTCTTTAGCATTGTTGCTTAACAATAGAAATTTATTACTTTAACTGGAACGTCTGTTGTTGGCCTGTTTTAATTTTGAAGGCAATGGTTACCTGTTTTACACAAATACGAGTTTTAATTTCTCTTTTTTCTGTCTTTCTCTTGTGTGCAGTGAGCATCAGCTGACTGCCTGGCTAATGCTTTGAGTAGATTCCAGATCATATTGTTCTTGCATTGTGAAAACGTCAAACCAGCAAACTGCAACTTCGCAACCTGGCACTTGTTTAACTATGCCCATAAAAAGAATCTTTTCAATGAGGGAAGGAATTTACAGGTTGTATAATGGATCAGAGCTGGGGCCAGTCAATGGCTTTTTTTCAAAGGAAGAGAGAGATCACACTCCGTAATATTTTGGCGTAAAGTAAATACATGCTCTCACTTTTTAAGTATAATCAGTGTGACTTTTAAATTGGGTTTTAAATTGACACAGCAATCTCAGACTATGTCTAACATTGATAATAAACATTCATCGGAACATTACGAGTAAACCGTGAAAAGATTTAAAGTTACTGAATCCATTCTGTTTACCGATTTTTACCTCATTGTTTTTTTCTTTGGGCTGAATAAGAAATCAGGTATGATTTTAAACAGTGTCATTTTGCGTTAGTAGTGTTATGCTTTGCAAGTGCTGTAGGTTTTTCGTGCATGTGTGTTTTCGCTGAGTAAAAGGAAGACTGAAGTTTTTATATCGACATGAATTCCAAAATAAACTTTTGAGTTCCAAATTGATTCCTTGGGCTTTGTTAAAATGTGAACTTTAATAATAGCTCCATTTATTGAGTGTTTAAAGCATATCATCTCTTATTTCTAAAACAACAATGCAATGTTTTACAGATTTGAGAAAACTGATGTGGTGAGCTTAATTTAGTAGAGTAGTGGAGCTGAGATTTAGATACAGGTCATTCTAATGCCAAAGCATTGCTCTCACTAAACTGTTACATAAACTCAGTGTTTCCATTAATCATTTTCTTTGTGAACCAGTAAGTGGTTTTAAATTTTTCTCAAAATGAGTTTAAAAATTACTACAACAGAGTACTTGGAGCTGTGTATATGATATTAAAATCACTAAAACACACTGGTTATTAACATTTTGTTAACTAATATAATCAGTATAATCTCATGCTATAGGAATTATGCGGAAGGAGTGAACCCAAGTTTAGGAGTTTGATGTCTAAGGTCATTCAAGTGTGAATAATGTGAAGACTAAAGTCTGAAGTCTGGCTTCTAAAACAAGTCTCTGGCTCTAAAACTTATTCTGCACTTTCCCCTAAGCCAAGGGTTCTTAATTTTGGTCGCTAGATAGAATTGAGGAAGTTGGTGAACTTGATTGAGGGGAAAAAAAAGTTTATTTTCGCTAGCTTCTAATTGAAATTTAGAATTGAAAAAAATGAAAATTCTTGAAATTATTTTTGTTTTGAAATTTCAGTGGTGCAACAAGAGAAATATTTTCATACCATGTTTTTGCAGATACCTTGAGATATTGTTTATTCTTACTGTTATATGTAACAATATTATTTAATGTGCAAGCACATATATTACTAAATTAGAAATTTTAAAATATTTTGGTGACTATAGTTGGTTTATTTTGTGATCCTCTGTATTTCATATACTTTAAAGCATCCTGAGATGAGATCCACAGGTTAATTGGACAACTAAAGAGGTCTCCATGGCACAAGAGAGGTTGAGAACCACTTTAAACCAAGTTGCTTGTGGATCGTCTTCGGTAGGACTTCTCTAATCTGGGATCTATGAGTCCTCTGCATTTATCTTCAAAATCTTTTACTTGAGTAAATTTTTGTGGAGAGACCTCAGCTTCACTAGATTATAACTAGAATCAGTGAGATAGTTAATAGTAATGATAATAATATAATAGTGGCATGCACATGTATTGTGCTTTCGATGTGTCAGGCTTGTGAAGTTTTTTGCATTTATGCATGTATCTACAGCTACTCAAGCATACTTATGAGGTGTAGATGGCATTATCATCTCCAGTTTAGAAATATATACTAAGGCACAGAGAATTTAAGAAACTTGCCCAAGATTAAAAGCTAGTGAATGTTTAAGTCAGAATTAGAGTTCTATATTACTTAACTATACTGCAGTTGAAATCTACAGGCAGACAAGAAATCCTATTTTAAATAATACTTAGATGTCACTTTTTTTAACTTGGTCTTACAGACAAAGGACTATATTGACTTAAGTAGTTCATTGTTTTTTTCTTACCTCAGTTCTGAAGGAGACACAGTGTCTGCCCCTCTGGGAGGAGGTAAAAATGTTTGGATAATTCACACAATGTCAAACATGTCCCTACATAAATTCTGTTTAAACAAATTCTGTAAGTTTGAAAGAACTCCCTTTTGGCTGCTAGCGAGTTTAAATTTTTGAGCACCAAGGAGACAGTGTGCAATTTTTAAATGTTTTTCATGGCTGCTAACATTTAGCTAATTTTGCAGATCATTTTCCCCCCTCAAATATTTTCAGCCAGTTATGTCTTCTCTAGTTGTTTGGCAGTGTGTGTGTGTGTGTGTTTTAATTAGGTTTCTGTTTCTGAGTTCTTCCCTGAAAATGAATACTTACAACCACTTAGATAGGTAGCAGTGACTTTTATGCACCCTAAGATGCTTTAATAACTCTCATATAACTTTTAAAAATTGTTTTTAATTATGATAAAATACACATAACATAAAGTTTATCATCTTAATCATTTTAAAGCATTCAGGTCAGTTGTATTAAGTACATTTACAAGGTTGTACAACCGTCACTACCATTCATCTCCAAAACTTCATCTTGCAAAACTGAAACTGTACCCATTAAATAACTCTCCATTCCTCACTTCCCCCAGATCTTACATAATTAGAAAAAAAATTATATTACTTCCAAAGTTTTCTGCTATTTTAGGTGATAACATTTTTCATTTTAGGTTCATCTTAGAGTCTGAAAATAGTGGGATATTTGCCTAGGTAACTTTTCATAAATTTTGTACTATAGTAGTCAGAGATAGTATGCCTTTCGCTCCAAGAACAGTACTCAATTTTTCCCATTAACTTAATCATTTATAAAAAGTTATGAGATATCACTGACTGAAAACATTTTAAAAAGACTTAGAAAAGAAGAAGGTGCCTAAATGAATTGTGGAATGATTGCCAAATAGAGTTGTAAATAAGTGAATAGCTGTGTAATTTTCGAACAATTTGATTTTGGAATATTTATTGGAACTTGATTTTAATAAATTTAAAAATGAATAAAACATTTTTAAATAAAATATTTTTAGGTAAAATAGACTGAAAATAAAGTAGAAATTATTTTTGAAGTGTGAAAAGTAGAATAAAATGCTCAGAAGTGAAGCATAAAGATGTAAAAGTACATCATGGTGCTTCAAAGTACAGTATTTGAAAACCCAGTAACAAGAAATATTGGTATTCAACTATTTCGTATCAATTTAGATTTGTTCAGGCTATCCACCAGCTTTATATTACTTCCCAGTTAATGGAAGTGATCCATAATGCTAGACATGAACATTTCAAATCTGTGATTTTGGTCCTCTACTTAGGAGCTTAAAAAAAGATTTTGACCCTGTGGTTAGAAATGGGATCTGAGTCTGTATTGCAGAAGAGTAGAGGAAGTTGGGATCTGAGTCTATCTATATTGCAGAGAAGTAGAGGAAAGAAGAGGAAGTTGAGAAACACTAATCCAGCTGTCCATGTGAAGTCATAAAAAAGATTCTAACCACCTCTTACAATATCCTTAAGTGAAAATGAAAAATGACTCTAGCTCTGATAGTGTTGACAGCATTTTAATTTATCATTTCTATATTCTGTGTTTTGCTTAAGCTTTATTTTGTTTAAAGTTTAATTCTTGAGAGAGGTTTCCAGTATTCTTGAAAATGTTGGAAACTTCTGTATTAATGTACTGTGATTTTCTGTAAGAGTTTTGGAATCCCAGGTTCAAATGTTAGCTGTATGAACTGGGACAAGTGACAACTTTTTTGAGCTTCAAGTTCCTATCTGTAATTTGAGATTAATAATTTATTCTGACAGGTTGTGTTCATGGGGTTTATGGTATTTATGTATTAAGCCTTTTAATACAGTGTAGGTAGGTAAGGGTTGAGAGTCACTATCATTTGATAATCACAAAACTATTGTGATGTAAATTGTCCAGTATATAAGTAGTTGCCTTCCAAAATGACTGAAATTTATGCTTTCCATATTAAATATTTCTGGAAATTTTATCAAAACTACATGATAGTGGCACTGGTAATGGCAGTAACTACTGTAAGATAACACTGATTTAAAAGATGGGTAACTTTTTGAGTTTTAATTCCAGCCTTGTTACTAATTTGTTCTGATTCTGAGTAGGCCAAACAAAGTAATTACCTTATTTAAAATTTTTTTTATAGTTTAATAAGAGTATGGGTTTAATTGTGCAGATAAAACTTTTAAAACAAAATTAAGATCACCGTTATGTTAAAATACAGACTCATTTACAGACTCAAATAGGCGCTTTATATTTGCTCTTTTGGCAAAAAAAAATTTTTAATGTATAAGTGTAAGTGGTCATTTTTATTTGAAAGTAACAGTTTGCTGACTTGATTATATACAGGAATTAAAAGGCACCCTTTTCTGGGAAGGATTATTTTGATATTTAACATTGATATTTGCGGGGTTTTTAAAAATTTCATTTGTATAGTTACTGGCATTATCAGATGACCAATTTGAAGTAAAATGGCTCAGTATTTTGAGGGCTATTTAAATTATTTAAATTCTAAGTATAAATAGGATTCTCAGACTTTAATAAGGAGATTCATGAATCTCATTATAGAACTTTTTAGAGAGAAGTCCATAGTTTTGATTATATTTTCATTGCAATCCAATGACCACTAACAATAAGTCTTCTAGTTAAACTGACTTGACGGATTCATTATTGTGTCATTTTAAAGACTTATAGAAAAACACATCAACTTTTTTTTGATGGACATTTTTAGTTTCTAGTTTTTGTTGAGTAATTTTATAAAGGACACCTTTTGTATAAAGCCCTTAGCTAAAATTCACTGCAGTGGGTCAGAGAGTGAACATTTTTTAAGTTTTTCATGTCAATATTGACAAATTGCTTTCCAAAAGTGTTACTATTGCCCAATTTACTGTATCTTTGTCGGCATCAAGCATTCTCATTTGTAAAAATTCACTATATAGGTTAAAATGAAGTAATTGATTTATTTTGTGTTTCTTCAATGACTAGTGTGTTTGAATGTTTTCCATGTTTATTAGTTTTTTGAGTACTTTTTGCTGTGAATTGTCTTTTTGCTTATTTGTGCTTTTCTTTTCAGTTGGTAGGTTCTGAAAGCTTTCTTCTTTGAAGACAATAGTTTTTTATGTCACTTGCCAAGAATGATTTTATGAGTTGATGTGTCTTTTATTCAGATCTCAAATTTTTCAGTATATATTTTCTGATTATAAAAGTAATAGATGTTAACTGTGGAAAATACAGAAAAGCACAAAAATGAAAAGAGTGCTACTGCTCTAGGTAACCAGTTATAACACTGATTTTTAATCTCTCTAGTCTTTTCTATGCTTTACATTATTTCATAAAATTAAATTATTTTTATAATAAGAACAGTTAGGTTTATTTTTTCCTCTAAGTTTCTGTGAACATTTCTGTGTCTTCTACAATTAAAAAAAATATTTTGAAACAACATAGACTCTCAAGATGTTGCTCAAAAAATATACAGGGTGGTGCTATGTACTTTTTGCCTAGTTTCTTCCAGTAGTAACACCTTACATAACTATAGTATGATATAAAGACAAGCAAATCGACATTGGTACAGTCCACAGAACCTACTCAGGTTTCACCAGTTTTATGTACAGTCTGGTTTTAAGGCTCTGATATATTCTGTTAATGGCTGGGCTATAGTTATTGAACAAATTACCTGTAGTTTGGTGTCTTAGATCATTTGGGCTGCTGTAACAATATCAGTCTCTGGGTGGCTTATAAACAACAGAAATTTATTTTTAGGAAGTCAAGTATCATGCTGCCAGCAGTTTGGTGTTTGATGAGGGCTTTCTGGTTTATAGATGATGCCTTCTCTCTGTGTCCTCACATGGTGAAGAGGACAAGGGAGCTCCCTGGGGTCTCTTTTAGAAGACGTTAATTTCCATTTGTGAGGGGGTCCACTTTCATGATTTAAGCATCTCACAGAGGCCCCACTTCACAATACCATTATATTTGGCATTAGGATTTCAACATATGAATTTGGGAGGTATGCAAACATTCAGATCATAGCAGTGGGATGTTTCTAATTTTTCACTATTATAAAATTAGTGTGATAAACATTCTTGTAGTTACATATTTTTGTTTATCTCTTCCGAGTAGAATTTCTGACAAATAGAATTTCTAGACTAAAAATGTGTATTTTAAAGCTTTTGACAATTACATGAATTACAGCAGTTAACTGTTTCTTTTTATACTTGTCAAAATGGTGTTAAATAGTTTCATAGGTAAAAATGGTACTTCATAATTAACTATTCCTGCTTATCCTTTGTACATTTTCCCTGTTTGGCAAATACCTTAGTAATTTCTAGTTCTATTATTAATAGGTTGGTGGTGTAACTTTTCAGACCTTTTCTGTTTTTATATACTTGTAAATCTGTACAGTGATTGCTATGTGTTTGTTAACATAAATGCTAAAACAAAGTACTTATTGTTTTTCAACTTGATTTTTTTTTCACTGAACAACATATGTTGGAACATTTTTCCATAATAGTGTATATAGGCCTATCTCCTTTAAATTTTATAATATTCTATGTTACAAAATATACTACATTTTATTTAACCATTTCCCAAAAGTGGGCTTTAGGTTGTTTTCAATCTTTACCTTATGGGGTCAGTGTTGCAATATACATCCTTATATATGTTGTCTTGTGTACATTAATGGCTTTTCAAGTGTATATTCTTAACTAGGCTGTTGACAATATAAATGTGCCCAGGAGTACTGCTTGTTTATATGCCATAGACTGCACACTTTGATTATCCTTGGCACCACTAGCAAGGAACACATCAGATTTATGGATAGTGGTATGTTGCTGAAAATCATCTGCTTAATTATTTTGATTATTAAATGCTTAATGAAATTATACATTTCATCAGTAAAAGGTAATTTTTTTATCATAATTTCCCTACATTTGGGTATTTATTTATAAATTAAGTATATATGGCATAGCATATTGTATATATTAAATATTAGCCTTAATCTCTTGTAGTGAATATTTGTCATACCTGGGGCCAATTTTTGGGTAGATTTCTACATTTGAGTAGCTTTCAATATGCCATATTATGAGTCAGGCCTCTTAAGTATACCTACTAGTTAAAACTCAGATTCTCAGATTCTCATTTATCTAGGTGGATGCCAGCATATTACACTGTAAGTCAATGAGGATTCTATTCACAACTTCCATTTTGCAGGCAGTAGTGGCAGTAGAGATGGTCAGCTTGAAGAGAATAGTTGTAAGGTTGAGTTCCTAATGGAAAAGTGGCTTAGGTACTGGCAGTAGTAAAGGTGGTGATGGATTTAAATTTTGGCATTTAGTGCTTGGTGGTGTTAGGGTTAGTGATTTCCTCATCAAGCCACTTCTGCAACATTATTTTGGGTGATGTTATCTTTGCATCTTTTTTCAGCCCTTCTAGTGACAGTAACACTATACTTTAATAAGTTACCTTTCTCTTTAGCCAGAGTAATTCTGAATACTGATTTAAAAAAAAAATAGCCTTGATAAGATACTTTTGGTACAGTACACACAATGTTGGCTTGTTTACATGGTGGCAAATATAAAGATGACTTGCTTTCTAGAATTCTTCTGTAGAGTTTTTTAAATAGTACCTGGTACCTGTACTGGCAGGGCTAAATGGTGATACTATAAGAGAACTAATTGGTTTCCTTCTTGAGATAATTATGATATGAGGTAACTGTGAATGAACATCTTCAAGCTAAGATTTTGCTGTGATTATTCAAATGGTGCTATTTTCAAGGTGTTTTTGCTCCTGCAAGTTATAGCATTTTATTATTGGGTTTAATATTATTGTAAAAGCTTTTAGCAGCCCCAAAACTAAAAGCCAAGAAGCAAAAAAAAAAAAAAAAATATCAGCTTTGATGGTCTAGCATGCTAGAAAGGTAACTGCAGTTGCTAAACAATTCCTTTTTTGCACCTATTCAAATAGACAGTTGGAAGTCTTCTCTTGCCTGGTTTATATTAATAGCTGCAATAGAAGAGGAAGACCTACTTTCTGCCTTCCTTGAGTCCACTGCCTAATTGTAAAGACAACATATTTAAATAAACAAAAAGTAACAAAATTAAGGTTGTGTACAAATAGAAGAAAAGAGGATGTAGTGACCCTAACAAATGAAGTTAGGGGCACAAAGTCTGTAGAAACTATAAATTTGGTAGAGTAGGCATTACATATTTTAAAATGGGGAAACTGGGGCTAATAATTGCATAATTCCTGGGTGGCAAAATAAAGTTAATGTTTTTTCCTGTTATACCGTAGTTGCCTCTCAGTTGTTGGAATTATATTTCAATATAATTTTAAAAGAAATATTATGACGTAGATATTTTGGAAAATAGCTGAACATGTTGGTTAAAATATTTTTTAAAAACATTATTAGAGGAGAGCTTTAAGCTGGTGAGAAAGCAAATGAGATCTTCAGACCAAAAACAATCAAAGTACTAATCCAGAGAGAGAGAGAGAGGGAGAGAGATGAGCAATAAACCCTGAGGCTATCCTTACACATCTGTTGATTCTTAGTGGCCCAGAGCTTTGGTTTTAATTAACCATGCTTAGAGGCAGGACACCAATTAAACTGGGGCGGGGGCGGGGGGGGGGATAAATCTTTCTCAGAGAAAAGGAAGCTTGAGAGTTTTAGCCTTGACTCTGGGTTGGTAGGGAGAGATCTTCCCTAATAATTCTACACATGAATCCTCTTTGTTGCCAAAGTAGAGCAGAATCCACACTACCTGTTGTTGCCCCAAAAAAGCCCATTTTGAAAATTTAAAATACCAGATTGATAGTCTTATTATGCAGTCATCTAGCATAAGGCAAACAAATCTGCTGGACAGCACATTTTAAACATAATCTTTAAAATTTCCACAAATGAAGTTCCAAGGAAAATGGGTTTATACTATAAAATCATAAAACATGTAAGTAATCATGAGCATGATTTAGCAGAAACAAGTCACAAACCCTCAACGCTTGCTGATATTGGAATGATCAAATATAGACTGTAAGAATGCTTACTATGCTTAAAGAAAGATACAGAAAGGATGGTCAAGAAACAAAACATTAGTCAGATTTGAGAAAAGAAACAAAAGGAACTTTAAGAAACAAAAATATATAGAAAAGAGAACTAAGAAACCTCCAGAACAAGTTGAATACATCTTAGAAACTGCTGAGGAGAGAATTGATAAACTGGAAAATATTAAGAAATTGCTCAGAATGTAATTCCTTAGAAAAGCAAAGAAATTGAAAATGGGAAAGAAGTTGGTACAAAGAGGTGGAACATGGGATGAGAAGGTGTAAAATATTTTATGGGCATTCCAGAAGGAAGTATAGAGCAGTTGGTGGAGAGGCAATATTTGAAGAAATAATGGCTGAGAATTTTACAAAATCTTTGAAAGATGCTTCAGATTTCAAAGAGCTTAGTGAATCCCAAGTAGAATAAATCACACTTAGACTTATGATTGCAATACCACCACAAAATACCATTGATAGAGATTCAGCGACTAGAGATAAAAGAGAGATTAGGAATGACAGCTAGACTAATGGCCGATTTCTGATTAGCAATAGTGCAAACCAGAAGCAGTGGCGATATCTTTATCTTTATGTACTGAAAGGGAATATGTGCCTAGCAAGAATTCTGTATACAGCAAAGGTAGAGGGTAAAAATAAAGATATTTTCAGAAAAACCACAATTGAGAGTTTACTAAAAAAAAAAAATCTTAATGGTGTCTTTGGAGAAGGAAAATGACTTCAGAAGAAAAGTTGAAATGCAAGAAAGAATGAGGATCACAGAAAATAGTCAACATTTATGTAAATTTAAAAATAAACTTTTTTAAGTAATAAGCTTTTTTAAGTTTCATGTTTTTTATAACTAAAACTCAAGGCCACATTTTAATAGAATACTTTATTAATGAAATGCTTTACAAGGGAAAGAAATCCTTGATCTGGTTATTGCAGATCAAGTTCCCTTCTAGCCCACATGTCCACATGTTTATGTACTTTTTGCAGTTGTAATAATCTGTGGGTGTAATTATTTTATCTTTAATACTGACCTCTACTTAATCCATGTGTCTTTAGTTGGCTACATTATTTCTCATAAAATAACCTGTAAAAGGGAGATACTAGTACATATGAATTTTTTAGTTGTTTTTTTTAATGTATTTTTTTTTTAAGCGAGGCAACCCTTGGTTGACCTCAGAGATTGCAAGGACCTTGTCAATGTACAATCCCTTATTTTTTAATTTTTTTATGCCTATAGCACCTGGTCTTCCTAGGTGGTCTCTCATCCAAGTGCTAACCAGCCCTGTCCGGGCTTAGCTTCCAGGATCGGACTTGTTCAGGGTGGCATGGCTGTAGACCATACGGATTTTTTTAAGAAGTAGATGAGATGATACATGTAAAGTATTAAGTGTAGTGCCTAGCTCACAGAATTGCTTAACACATTTGCTTTTGTTATTGTGGTTATGTTTTTTTCACTACATTGTGTGAAAGCATTTTCCATTTTGATTTTTTTCATATCTCATGAACTTTAAGATGCACATTTGTTGCACTTTGTAACTTCTGAAAATTGGGATTCATCTTAAAATATTTGATATGTTGTAGTTTAATCAATGGCAATTTTTTTTTGTGACTTGTTAGTACCTCTTTAGATTTGATCAAATGTAATAATGTATCTTGGTAATTTTGAATGACTGTGTAGTACTTTACCAGTGAGTGTGTCATAATTTCTTTGTTCCTCATCTGATTTTGGGTTAGCTCCAATTCTTGGCTTTTATAATAATGTTAATATGTGGGAATGATTTGCACTATTTTATACACTCTCCAGTAAAGAATGAGTTTACAAATTTTATACCAACGTGGGAATTATTTTTAAGTGCTTTGTTAATTTAATAAGTGTAAATTTTATTTTAATATTTGTGTATATCTATATTTATATAAAATATGTGTATTTTTTCTAGAATTTTATTTTCCTGGTCTTTATTTTTAGTTTTTTTTGTTACAGTTTTATATTCTTTAGTTCTCCATTTATCTTTCATGATTTGCATATATTTCTTCAAAGCTAATTTTCTATGACATAATTGTTTATATTTAACTTCTAACTTCACCTTGCAGTTATTTTGATATAATGTATTAGTGTTTGTGTAGTATACTTTTGAGAGTGAGACAGCTGAATTACCTTCTGTTTAAAACCAACATGCTTTATAAAAAAGGACATGGGGTATTTATACTGAGTTTTAATTGCTTTTCAAGTATTAATACAGTTTAGTTCTTAAAATAAGGAATTCTTACCTAAGTTTACAGCTAAGAAAATTGACACTCAGATGAGTTAAGAAATTTTCCCATGATTACACAGTCGTTAATGTTAGAGCTGGGTTTTGAATTTAAGTGTGATTCTAGACCCTCAACCACTATATGTTAAGATAATAATTATTAACTACCTTGAAATAACAATTGCTGTTTTGCTTTACTAAAGCTACATACTACACTGTATAACAGTTCTATAAGTTAGGGATATTTCTAGTGGGTGTATGGCCCCTTTATTCTCTTTTTCATACACAGATTTTATTCATTAAATGAATTTTTTACTTTTCATTGTATGAAGATTCATAAGATCAGTTTTTTTTTCTGACAGCTGTAGTCTATTATTTTTCATTTTCTTGGGAAAATAAAAGGGTGGGAAAGGTAGGTATGTAAATACATAGGTTTTCTTCTGTTAAAATGCTTAATATAAGATCAAATGCTGTTTACGTGGTGGGAAGAGTAGATGGGCTATCACAAACCCTTCACAGTTCTTTTCTCCCATCAGTCAGAAATTAAGCTGTACCTAAATTCTCAAATCACAGTCAGTTAGTTCCAAAGGCAAAGTGATAGGAGAGTACTGCTGTGGTGAAGGCAGAAAGGGGGTTATTGTGTGTAGAGAATTTAAAAACAATAACAAATTGGCTAAAACGCATATGCTTGTTATTATATACCTGGCATTTTTAAACTGTGTCAGCAGTAAAATACTGCCACTACTGCCACCATTTCAGGCCCAGCTCTTGCTCCCAAAATGTGAATGAATCGACATGGAAAAGGATGTTGTAACCGAGCTCTCTCCTTTTTCTCAAATTGGGTTTCAGTTGATAAGCAAAATTAAAAAAATATATGGTAAGCTGTAGAGTGTAATTAAACAATAAATCAATGTTTCATTGATAAATACATCAGTCATGTTATAATAGTTGCATAGTATGGAAACTCAAGTAAACTCAAGTAAAAAATTGGTTTATTAGATTAAAAGTTTACAGGGGAATTTCATGGGGCATAATTGTAGGAAGTACATTGAGGCCTCCCAGAAGCTGAGTCTTCTGGTAACTCTGGGGGCTCTGCAGTTCTCCCTACTTGGAGTCCTGCTTTGATTGCCCATATTTAGGTGTTGATGATACCTTAAAGGTTGATTTTTTTTTTTAAGCTACATGAACCAGTGTCAGTTGTAAGAATTCCTTCCATATAGAACATATAACTTCCTGATAAGTTCCTTAGTGTGTACTAGTTATTTTTCATGAAAGCTGAATCCCCAGTATTTGCAGGTTATAAACTTGAGTAATTCCTTGTCCTTTGAATCCACCTTCTGGTACCTGTTGCCCAGGAAGAGTAAGCTGTCACAAAAGGGAAAGGCCTCTGGCTAAGAGACAGTTAAAAGTAACTTTATGGAAAGAGGGTAAACTTTTCAAAGGGTCATTAATGTGCTTGAGGAGATCAAGACCTGTTTGGTTGAATGAGGTAAGAGAAGTGTATTTGCATATCCTGCTTTCTTTCTCTCTCTCCATCTTTGAATACTCTTCTCCCTACCCTCTATACTGTGATTCATTTCTACTTTTCACCTCTGTGTGTATCTGTGATTAGATGATGTATGCAAACGATCACTTTATTTTTTAAAAATTTTTTTATATATTTTTTATGGTGACATTGCTTAATGAAATAAAATATCACTTTAGATGGTAATATGATAGTTATGTTGTGGACATTAAAAATATACAATTTCAGGACAAGTGGAAAAGCACAGTAAGGCAGATTGCTGTTTTATACTTGGGAAGAAATTTCCAGTGATAGAATCCTTCAGACTGAAAGGCATCTGTTACAGCTTGGATGGCAATAAAAATTATGTATTCTGGAAAATCACTCTAGGTAACTCAAAAATTTGCTCTAGATGCACAAATATATACTAATGTCAAAAGTATGTGAATAGTTTGAATAAATTTTATGACGTTTGCAAGTAGATTGAAGATAAAGCAATGCTTCTACATGGATAGTGTTTGAGATGTATTTATTATATAGGTAGGTGGATTTTACATATAAACATTTCAAGTTCCTCTACTTAAAAGATTTATATTTTCAAGTTGAGCCAAAAACAAAATATATATTTAATAATTATTACATTGGGATTGTCTTCACATCTAAATAATGGAAAAATCTCATCTAAATTTTTAGTGCACTGACTTTTAGAATTTACAAATAGATCCTTTGATTATTTAGCAGGTGACATCTAAAGGAACTGGTTTAAATCCTAATGCCAAAGTATGGCAAGAAATTCCTCCTGGAAATAATGAAGCCACTCCAGTAACTCATGGAACTGAAAGCTCTTGGAATGAAACAGCAGCCACATCAGGGTCTCATCCTGAGGGTAAGTCCTAAAATTTCATTAGAACAAGTCACATTTTGATTAAACATGTGGCCACACCAGTTTATAGATCTTTGGGGTACGAGCTTTGATTATTTGATTGAATATATTGATAAGTGTTTAACATGTAGTTTGTGTACAATTCTCATATATAATCTTAATGAATTGTCATTTCAAATAATAGGTGTATCTTTGGGTCCAGCATTGAACCCATTTATAATACGGTATTTGTACATTAGTTTTGATGTACCATCATTGGCAATGCTCTTTACTCACTATTTTATCTTAGTCAGATGACTTAAATTCTCCATGCTTGTGTCCGTCATCTGTAAAACAATAATAACAGTAATAATAATAATTATTATTATTTTGGGTTTAAGATTTTCTGAGAATTGAGTTAAGTGCATGAAGCTGTCAGATAAATAGATAATGCTATATAAATTTAAGCTATTGTTAATCATTTTAGCTTATCCATAATTGTCAAAACTTCCTCCCTTGGGAAAGGAATGTTTAACCTAAAACCTTATGTATATTTTCCCAACTGGTGGAGTTCCTTGAAATCATGTTATACAAGACATAGGTCTCAGAGTTCATAAAGACAGGATTTGTAGAATTCCTATTTATTTTCAATATGTTTTCTTTTGTTCAGGTAATACAGAGCTTTCAGATGATATATGTAAGGAATATGAAGTAATGTATTCAACTTGTGAAACCACAAGAAATTCTACAGGCATTGAAGAATCAACAGACGGAATGATTTTAGGGCCAGAAGATCTGAGTTACCAAATATATGAAGTTTCTGGTAAACTTTATGTTTTTTTTTTTTTGTTAAAATGAGAGTGTGATATGCTCTTCTTTTTCCACATACAGTCTCTTTATCATTTTTCTAATAAACCTATGGCATTGATCAGTTTATTTTCTTATTTGAAAGTTTATGTTAATGAAATATTAGGTGATTATTATAAATACTGTTTTCAAATAACTAACCATGAAAATTATAATTTAAAAAATGTTTACTTTGTCGTCAGTTTTCTTACTGGACTGGGCGTCAGCTTATAGGTTGATTTCTGAAGTGGAATGGGGTGATATTTCCATGTAATAATTTAAGGTGGTAGAATCTGCTTTCTACTTGTGGTCATGATATACCTAACTACTGGCTACTTTGAACACAGAGTAGGTTTAAATGATGTGGCAACTATTTGGTATTCTGAGTTTTCTATAATGATATTGAAAGTTAAATGAAGTCATTCCTTATTTGGCTAGCATTTGGGTGGATGAATTTTGTATTAGAAGGATTGCATATACATAGAATACTTCTTATATTCATTTTAATGAAGTTAATACCTAATATCACTTCAAATCTTGAGTAGTAAGACAAGGTAGTAAAATTATGCACAATATGTATTCATCTTTACATACATCCTATTGTCTGTGTTTTTAAAGGAAATTATTAACCTTTTTTAAGAAGACAAATTATATGCTTTGAGTCTAATGTTTTGTGTAAGAGTCTAATAAAAGTGATGGTTTTCTAAGCTTGAGTCTTGAAAAAAAGTCTTATGTTCTGGGCTTAAATAATAGAAAGCATAGAAGACTATTATAGAGTTGATCTGATCATTTTGGACATCTAAGTGCTTTACATATTCTTAGGAAGATAATGATGCTTCTGTCTGAGAAGCTCTTTATCTGTTCTTCAACTCTAAATGATAGCTTTGCTTGATAAATTATTTTTGGTTGTAGATCCTGGGTCTTTATTCTGTAGAATATTTTTTGCCAAGCCCTTCTGTCCTGCATAGTTTCTTTTGAGAAATCAGCTGCCAGTCTTATGGGTTTTCTCTTATTAGTAACTGTTTTTCTCTTGCTGCTTTTAAAATTCTTTCTTTGTATTTAACCTTTAGCATTTTAATTATGATGTATCTTGGTGTGGGCCTCTTTGGATCTCTGGTTTTTGGTATTCTCGGAGCTTCCAGGGGTTTTATGTCCATTTTCTTCATCAGATTAGGGAAGTTTTCCATCATTATTTCTTAAACCAGTTGTTCAACATCTTGATTTTCTTCACTTACACCAATCATATGGATATTTGGACCCTTTGATCCCATATGCTCCTTAAATTATTTTTATAGTGTTGGCATCGTATTTTTTGACATTCTAATTAAGTGTCCTTGGCTTTCCCATCCTCTATATAGGTCATTTGATCCTCTTCTTTATTCACTTTGTTTATTCCATTTAATATACTTCTCATCTCAGATAATGTATT